>JAYEVD010000202.1:0-2500 GCA_036346405.1 Phyllostachys edulis | reverse complement strand
CGACGCCGTCCCCGCGGCCGCTGCCTCGGCGGTGGCGGCGGCGTGCTCGGAGCTGCGGGCGGCGTACCACGAGTGCTTCAACCGGTGGTACGCGGAGAAGTTCGCTAAGGGCAGTGGCACAAGGACGACTGCGTCGGCGAGTGGCACAAGTACTGGCCTGCCTCGAGGTAAACCTATACCACCCCGCGTCCTCTCCTGTCTCCGCCTGACCGCCTCAGCCATGGCTCACCCTCCTTGCTTGCTTCGATTCGATCACTGAATTGCTATGCTCGGTAAAGATCCCACCATTGCCCACCTCGCCTTCTTGGTTCTTGGATGGCAAGATATTCTAATGGGACTGCCTGAGGTGATATTTTCCAGAGGTAGGAATGCTTGATACCGGTGGTCTTGTAATTTAGGGATTATTCTTGGTAGGTTTAGATTTCATGGCAAGATTTGGAGTTGCTTTCTTAGAGGGTGTTTGCTAGATGGCGTTGATTGTGTAGCTTCTCAAATTGGGGCGGTTAAAGGTGCCTTTTCTGGGGAGAATCATCAGGTAAGAACTCATGGTGACCAGCTGTTAATGTTGTTCATGATCTGGGTCGGATTGCGTTGAATGGCTGCCTTCTTATGTTAGGCATGCGAGATTGGTGCTAGTGTGTGCGATGACGGTTATCATGTTACAAATTGTGTGCAATGACAGTTCAGAGGGTTGGTGAGGATGCTGTTTCTTGTTATTCATTCTTCATCCCAAAAATGTTCTTGTCATTGTATCTGATTTAAAAGTGAAGCAAATGAGTTTGGAAAGACTTTACTAGGTTCATCGCATTTGCATGGAAAAGCAGTTCATTGGTATCCCAAGGGAGCTCAGTCTGTTGACAGTTAACCATCATTGTGCCATGCGTCTTCCTGCTTGGTGATTGGGTGCCACCATGCCAGTTTGTGGCCAAGTAATGGTCATTACTGGCACAGTGCTGACTGCGAATTTGAGACATGGTTGCTAGGCAGAAAATTCATTGTGCTTGATGAGTTTTGTTTTTTTTCTTGTTTTGTCAAAGAACTATGTTTAATACTTTTTTTTTTTACGCAAGATTGAAACAATAAGATCATGACTTATTACCCTAGTGTAAATGATAATGATGTGTATTCCCTAGAGCAGATGGTTATATTACATTGAGCCGGATCTATGGTTTATAGCTTTACCTCTTTTTTTTTATAGTGGTCATTCGCCCCTTACTGCTAAGGATCGAAACCTTCTTAGCACTCAAGTATATAACAAATTTGTAGACAAGATTTCTCACTGTGTCAAAATCGCCTATATCTCATGCTTATTTGTCTATGCTGTTTGTCCTAAATCATTTAGAGTAGTTACCGAATAGCTGTGATCGAATTGAGTTTGACAAAGTTATCTTAATTTGCATGTTTATGGTCGCTTGATGATATTCGCTATAAATTCGTGTTAAAACTTAAATGTGAACCAGCTCTCTTCTGGGCAAGATAAGCAATTCCTCTTAAGTCTTATCACATTATTTTGTGTTTCACAGGCATCTAAGTATATATTATTTTCCTTTTATGCTGCTTATTTTTTCTTAATGGCCAACCATTCCACATTTTTACTTGTTTTCAGGAACATCTCGAAGACAAGCATCTCAGGAAAATCCTACTGGAGTCAGAAACTTCTACCTATTATGCCCAGCTTGATGCTGATTCTTCATCTGGGCAAGGTGCCACCTCTACAAAATGACAGTCTAGGACTAATCACATGGTCAAGTTTCACTTTATTCAATCAGGATTGTGAGACCCTTGGTAGAAGAACCAAAAAGTGCATGTATTTGGGCACATGTTCCGTTCCTGGAACACAGCACTTGAGATGTAATTTGTAAAATTTTCCAGGATCAGGTTGTACTTGAGCAATCAGTAGTCCCAAAACATTCAGAAGTTCTGTTCCTGAAATTGGGAGAATATGTTCAGCTATATATGATCAAGTTATGGTTCTCCAACCCCCCATTTTCTGTTTTATCGATTCTGTTTCAATAAATCCTAGGCCCCAGTGTTTCTAAAAAAATCCAAGGTCCCAAAATATTGTGTTTCATATTTCATGCAAGATAACTTTGAGCAGAGTTTCATACAGAACTGTCACCCCACAAGACTTTCTTGACACTGTTTGGGTTAGCATCTCTCATGACAGTGACATAGAGACTCTTGTGGCCGGCATCCGATGCCTTGACTTTTGTCATGTCTGTGTGGTCAAAAGATGCCATGGTAGATTAACAAGGCTTCTTCCTTGTCATAAATCTGATCCTCTGATGCGGTGACAAACAAGCTTGAAAGCTACTTTCATTCAGGGAAGCTTCGAGGCAATTAAGCTACCTTTCCCCTCTACTCTCCACTCTCAGAGCCAGAATCCCTTTGGTTGTTCATGACCAAGAAATCCAAGAACCACTCTACCAGAAGAGCTGCACCTTCTTCCTCCCCTGCCGCGGACGATGGCACTCCATGGCTCCGACCGATGGCCTTTGCC
>JAYEVD010000619.1:0-218805 GCA_036346405.1 Phyllostachys edulis | reverse complement strand
CGGAAGGCGGTAATGAAGCCGACATCTTGCGGTGTCACCGTCATCTCCGCCCACGAAATGGAGCGTGTGGGTCTCCGACGCCAACGATCAACCAAAGGCGGAAGAAGAGGCATCAATTAGGAAGTTCTACCCCATGTTCAACATGCGGTGACGAATCATAATCGGCCGGATTAGCCGAATCCTCGAAACATACCGCTCGTCGGCGGCAGTCTCCTCGGTCCCCGTGTCACGAGTTGGTGGCCCATCGCCATCAATCCAAGCGTGGCAGCGATGCTTGCCGTCCCATGCCGTTTCAAGTAGGGGTGGTAGAGTGCGTGCCATTCTTTGCAAATAGACAAAACTAACGATTAGCAAAATCTAAATGCGTGCTTAGCGGTACAAAATGCAATAAGCAAAAAATTAAACCACGAACTAAACCTCAGCGATCGAGAATCGCGTTAAGCAAACTTCTCGCTTCGGCATTCTTGGCGTTGGTTTATATCGCCTCTGTCCGGACAACGAAAACGGCGGCGATGTAAAGAAAAAGTGAAACAACAAAAATCGCATCCTTCGACCCTCTTTTTTGGTGCCATGGCGAGAAAAAAAATCTTGAGCACTGCGCGCCGGGCAGTACTGCCGCGCCAGGCGAGCGGTGCTGCCGCAGGTCGATGAAAGCGAGTCCCTGCGCCCCATTACTGCAACGATACGAGCAACATTGTTTGAGCTACTTTTGCTAATTATGGCGAGTTGGGGCTATTTTAAAATTAATTATCGCTCTGAGGGCTACAACAGTAAAAATTTACATAAAACACAATGTCATCAAACAAACATACGGTAGCTATTCGAGTAAACATCTGCGGAGTTTCTCTGACAACAAAGTTGATGAAGAATGGCTCCCAAGCGCATGAAATTGATGGCAAAAAAGTTACTAACTCTACTAGCCAAAAATTAAATAATTCTCCATGCCAAACAAAACTATCTTTAATAAAGCGGCGAAATTATTCAAACATGAACTGACCTTGTCCTTCTAGGAATGCATAGTCTCAGCAGGCCATTACAAGAACCATCTGAAAAGAAAACATTATCGATTATATTATAATTTTTCTCCAACATAACAGTCAGTCGATTCTTGCTGAAAATTAAAATCATGTCATTGGCGATTTTGTTCAGCGGACAAAGAAATTAAAATATAAGCAGATATTAGAGGGTCACTACTACATTATTATATTTCTATTTGAAAAATTGGCTCGATAAAAGCGGAAAAAAACATCAATGTGAGGCTTACAAGTGAACCCTATGCCACTTATGCGACACAAATATATTAGTTTCCAACTTGCAAGATCTTTATAGAGTTAATGGCGGTGCAAACAACCATTTTCACAATTGACAAGCCATCCAAGTACTGAGGAGGTCCCAATGAAGGCATAGAACTGAAGTTACTATTAAGAAATGTGATCAACCATGGGAAATGCAATAGGCTCGATGTCATATCCAAATGCAACAATGAAATAAGCATACTCATTTAAGTACATCAGCCCCACCAAATAGGAAACATACATATATTGCCCAAATGAGAAAAATGTTTTTATCGAGGGCAGGATAATACGGATGTGTAGTATACTATATCAGTCAGTCTCTTCTGTGTTGCATGCTATATGTTGTAAAAAGAACAAATAGAACATTTAACATTTACACAAGAGAAGAGTACAAGACATTGTTGCAAAGAATCGAAAAGCAAAATGATAGCATGCGGACTATCGGTGCATTCTGATGCCGCGTGAATATGTGAAATCATTGTTTACGGCGAGGAGCTTCTTAAAGCTTTAGTAAGATTCATACATCTTGCCGAGGCATTGGAATGGATCCTCGGCCCCAAGCCACCATCGCTGCCTTCGAGAAGCCTATCGGTTGAGTCAAATATGTCCTCGGTGATTCTCGATAAATGCAATTACGGCCATCATATGATAACTTGTTAACACACGCCAAACATAAAATTTTCTAGGTGTATCTTAAGCGGTATAAGGCCGATTCACCAAGTGGTGGAGCCTTGACGAACTCCAAGACTCCATGACAAAGATCTCGAACCCAAGTGGTTGGTAAGGATACATTGGATAAGCACGACCTCTAAAATCAATGCGAGGATTGGAGAAAAGAGGCGGAATTGAAGGAGCCACCTTGGAGCTCCAGATCTGGGCGTGGGAGGCAAACAAGCTGCCAGTGGCGGCAATGGCCTTGATGCGTGGGGAGGAGAGAGAAGGGGGATGAGAGGTGGTGGTTAAGAGGAATGCGAGGAAGCGGGAGTCGTCTGCGACATTTTCTTGGATGGCGGGGAGAGGAGGATGATCGCTCCCTTCGTGCGGCGATGAGGTGGGTGGGCGGAGAGGAGGAACCCGGCGGAGGGAGGAGAGGAGGCCACCGTGACATCGGATCCACGGAGAGGGAGGCAAGAGGGGACCAGGAAGGATTTGGGCTGAGGAATTTGGTTGTAATATAAAAAAGAAATAATTGATTATTTGCTAGTGTAAAAGAATGAATTTTATGATTTGTCACTGTATGTGAGTATAACATATAAGTTCTGGAACCACATATTATACTTATATCAGTGAAAAAGAATCAATTACGCATGTTTGGTAGTGACAAATAATTGAATCTTCCTATAAAAAAATTATGTCCTCTGTCTAGAACGAGAGCATGAGGTACTCCGTACTCAGTTGGTTGTGCAGTCGGATGCACACACCCTAGACCAGTCAAGGTCGTCGTTGTTACTGAAAAAAACAATATTTTTTGTCGTTTATTTCATTACATAATTATAAAAAAAAATGGTTTATTATTAATAACAAAAATAAATTGAAAAACACAAGATAAAAAATGTCATTTCACAATTTTAAAAATGATAGTTTATTATTACTAATAATAAACAAATTGAAAAACATAAGATAAAAAAATGGAGCGGTACATAAGCCAATCAAATATACTTCTTCAATATTGAACTATTGTTTGTCGTTAGTTGATCTGAACTAGTTTGCCTGTAATATTATAAAATCAATACATCTTTTAATGTAATAAATTATATACTCACTCTACATTGGATGCAAGCGCCATGGTGAGATAATAGAAAACCACATTTTGATGGTGTGCATATTCCTTTCTTATAAAAATAAATAAGTATATTAGTAGAATTAGAACAGCGAAGTATCTTAGCCCATCGTTCCTACTACTACAATTACCAATTTATTTTATTAGTACTATAACATTACGTGGTAATTAAATGGGTCATAAACTTTGTTCATTGACATAGCAACACGTATATTAAGTGTTGTAACTTACACTACTAAGTGTGGTAACATACTAAGGGTTGAGTATGTTTGGAGCTTTCTACACTTGGGTCGTAGCAACATGAGAATATGTGTTGCAGTAGAGTTTCCCTGCAACACATGCTATATGTGTTGCAAAGTGTGTGTTACAATAGATTGGTCTTGTTGTAGTGCATGACTCCCTATGAGTGCCTCCTCCATTCACTCTCTGGGTCCCTCTCCCAACTACAAAGTTAACTAGCCCAGTCAGCCACACATCCTCATCCTTACCCATCTACCAGGGGCGGATCCTCCTTGCTCCATGGCTGTTCAGCTGAACACCCAAAAATTTTGGGCAAAATTTCAGTATATATGAGGTATAATATATGTATATACTGGAAATTGAGTTCATTCACCGTTATACATCTTGAAAATCATGTTCTGTCGACTTTGGGTGTCGACACTAGGCCTTTCACGCATAGCGTCACGCCACAAGACAACCAAGCCAAGCCACAGGCCCACAAAGCACACTGTGCACAGTTGCACAACTCGCACTCGAAGTTGAATGCCCAAGCCAGCAAACCCATTTCCACAAACCCTAAATCCCTAATCTCTCAATCTCACATTATCACAATCTCTCTCTCTCGCAACCAGCACTAAGCACTCCATCATTGCGCTTGCGCAGTTGCGCCTTGCGGCGGCGGCTTGCTCTATGCCTCTGACCTCTGTTTTGTTGCTCACCTGCTCCTTTGTTCTAGCTTTGAGTGACCGAGCTTTGCCCTCCGACCTCCGAGCGTAGTGGCCTATGGCCGGCGGGGCGACTGGGTAGGTGTCTGCGAGGCAGCGCACGCTGTTTTGAGAGTCTGAGCCTCTGAGCCCAGAGCCCTAAGGAGAGGATCCACCCCTGTCTCTGTCTCTCTAAGGACGGAGTCATCCCGCAACCGCATCTAGGTGACCGAGCCCGCCCCTGGTGCCGACTACCGAGCGGAGAGAAGGGAGGTCGCGCCGAGTGGGAGCGGCGAGAAGGGCAGGCCGCGGCGCCGCGTTGAGAAGGGGAGGTTGGGAGAAGGGGAGGACCTTAGACCTGAGTTTTGAGAAGCGCCACTGCCCTCTGGGTGAGCCACGGTGGCGGAGGCGGCGGGTGGGTCGAGGTGAGCCAGAGCACGGCAGCCTAACCGCCTAGGAGAAGGGAGGAGGCCTTGCAAGATCTGTGCAGTGCCGCTTACGCCTACTCCGAGCCACCGAGCCACTGGCCTTGCGCAAGTAGGGAGGTGGGGCGGCGGCGGGCGAGGGTGAGGCGGGCGTGAGGCGTGGGCATCTTGGTTGCAGGGTGGGTGAGTAGTGGAGCTGCATGGATGAGCGGCGAGCGAGGAAGCAAAGACGACAGTAGACATGACTCGAGAGGAGATGTATGTCGATAAATCATGAGGTAGATCCACTTCTATGATATCAATTGCTATGATTGTGAAGCTCTCGACTAAATTTGGTCTTGATATAGATTAGCTCATAGCCTCATAAGCATGTCAGTAAGCAAAGTCACCATTGTATTATATCCATTTATCCAATAGAAGGAAAATGTCACCTACTTGTTGATGAATCATTCATTCTAAGTCAAAACAATACTCCACAAAGATCATAATTTATCCATAGGCTCGGTCATCGCAAAGTAGTACCGATAGGCTACAAAAATCCATTAGCGTTGATGTTGTGTCTTTATGAAATGTAGATCAGAGAGCTTAAAAATGAAGAAGTCTGCTAGATGTAAAATATTTGTGGAATAGCGTGAGAACCAATACTTGAATGATTGCTTGATTACATTTTAGCGGCAAGAAGTTAAGGATGATGACATGATATCACGCTTCAAGGCATGAAGAGTCGTTGAGTTAAATTATTTGTTCTTTAATTATTTTATAATTTCTATAAATTGTTTTGAGATGTTGTTTTAGTAAGAACAATTTAAGCTTCAATTTTTGCTATTGTGTACATTAGCCTTTTACACTGAACATCAATTGTCAATTCCGAACACCCATGCTCAAAATCCTAGGACCACCACTGCCATCTACACCCACACATCAGCACGAGAAGAGAGCATCGCTTTGTCTACGCCTCTGGCCGCCAGCGGTACATAGGGTTGTATTATTTTTTGGGGTCCGTCTATACAAGATTCAACTGTTTTCTCAGTCTAAAATAGTCAAATTTTAGTTCATTCACAACATTATTATACATAAATTACAATAAATTATTTATGTAATTTTTGTTTTTGGTCACTGTAATTATTCTCGAAAGTCTTAATAACTCATGTTTCCATCAGATAATTCAAAATCTAACATATACTTTGAGAGATTGAGCAAAAAGAAAGACAAAAATGAAATTCTATACCAACAAAATACGGCAATGTGGTGAACCCGTTATGTTCTGAAGAAAAAATCATAATAATTTCAGACCCAATTCATGAGATAAGAAGAAGTGCAAATCTCAAAGTATATCGGACGGATGAAAATTCGATTATTTTGACAAAAGAAAATAATCGAATGTTATTTAGCAAAACCGAATTTTTTATACATGTGTGTAAATTGGTTATGTTATTGTTATTGATCCTGAATATGGAAGACTGTCCATAGGTTTGTATGTATTGTAGATAGACACCTCATCTATGTAAATTGGACATAGTTATTCCTTGTAGCCAACAGGTCCATAACGCAATAGCTATAGCCCACAGGCACGTGGGGATGTGGTCGACTAATCTCTCCCTGATCTAAGGATGCTAGGAATGGAGGCCTCATGGCGTTGTCATACGTTAAGTCTTTGAATTGTAGCATGTGCCGTGTGTCTTCCATTTGGCATGTTCGCGTGACGAATGCCATGCACGGGAGTGTATGCTTGCTCAGCCAGTCGTTCTCCACCCATGTGCTGGTCGTCCGCCACCCACCTGCCCCCTACATCGGCCCTTGTAGCATGATGGAATCTAGGCTTGTGGAGTCCTCGACGCGCAAGGTGCATCCATTTCCCCTCCCTCCTGCTCCCCTACAGCCATCTGTCGCCGCCCCTGGTCAAGCCGCCTCCCATCTCCCTATGTCGCGTCACTGATGCAGACCCTGTTCAACGCGCCATCGTTGCCACTTGGCCCACTCCCCCTCTCCCTTCAAAACCCATCTCTTCATCTATGTCTCGTTCTCTTCTCTTCCCTCCCCTCCTTGTCATGCTACCTTCCTCTCCTCTTCCCACCGCAGCGCGAGCCCTCAAGGAGGCAGTGAGGTTCATCCGTTCTCCCTCCCTCCTACTCCCCTACAACCAGCCGCCACTCCTAATCAAGTCACCTCCTAGGCCCATACCGCAAGCATGTTCGAGATGAGCGACGGCACATGGCCTCCACCACGTTAGCGTAGGTCTCATTTAATATGAATTGCCAGCTAGTGTGCGTGTGTTCTCTAGTATGTTCACGTGTTCTTGCTAGTCTTCTTCGGCTTGGTTCCAACAAGTGGTATCAGAGTGAGGTGTAACGCGTCATGCCCTCTAATACCCAATGCTCACTGAGCCAACTATGGCTCTTGAGCAATGAAGATGAAGGTGTTAATGCGTGCACAAGGGGTGTGGGCAGCGATGGAAGGCAATGAGCTGGTCAATGAGCGCAAGGACTAGATGGCTCTCGCCGCCATATTCCAAGCCATGCCTGAAGCCATGATGATGGTCTTGGCCAAAAATGAGATGACCAAGGAGGCTTGGGACACCCTGAAGGAGATGCACGCGCGTGACCGCAACGCCAAGGAAGCACGAGCATAGACCCTTAGGAGTGATTTCGGGTGATGTGCATGAAGGAGACGGAATCCATCAAGGACTTCGCCATGAAGTCGACTACCATCGCCAACCAGATTCATGTCCTCGAGAGACAAGATGGAGGAGCGCACCGTCGTGAAGAAGTTTCTTCGCGTCTGTCCCGACAAATTCTTGCTGATCATCTCCACCATTGAGCAATTTTGTGATATCAAGATGATGACGGTTGTGGAGGTGGTTGGGCAACTAAAGGCGACGAGGAACGATGAAGGGACTACTGTTGCGACGAGGAAGGTGAGCATCTACTACTCACTCGTGCCGGTAGGAATCCAGGTCCAAGAAAGAGGGCGCCAACAACTCTGGCATGAAGAATCACAAGTTAGACAAGGCGAAGGTTCGCTGCTACAATTGTTAGGACTACGCGCACTTCGCTTCCGAATGCCGTAATCCGAGGAAGGAGAAAGCAGAGGCGCATTTAATTATGGCTGATGCTGAAGATGAACCCGCGTTGCTCTGATGCTGAGTTGAGTCTGGGACGTTGAGGAGATGTGTTCACCATCCTGTGTCGAGTACAAGGTTCAAGAAAGCGCTAGGCGCTAGGCAAGTGGTGGCATGAGGCCTAGCGCCTAGGCGGACTAGGCAACGCCCAGGCGGTGACTAGGCGGTGCCCAGGCGGTGACTAGGCGGTGCCCAGGCGGTCGGCTTGGCTACGGTGCAGATAATCCCACAACATGAATAATTTGATGAATTGAGCAAGCATCAAGCATCAAATTGAGTAAGATAGAAGGAAAATTACCTGAAGAAGCAAGACATGTGTAATTTGATGTAGTCATGTATATTATATTATTATCTCCCCTCCAAGGCTCCAAGAGTTTGATGTAAACAGATATGTATTGTAATCAAATAATGATGTAAACCTGCATATTTAATCAATGATGAGTTATTTTGCTACTGTGTTGTGTGAGAATGAATGTATGAATGATTGATGAATGAATAAAACTATGAAAGTATGAAACATATGCAGCCACACATCTCAAAGACTTGACATAGAAAATAATCAAAATATCATAAGTTCATAACATGACAGCGCTAACTCCACATAGCAAGCAAAATACTAATATAGTTTGTGATGAATTGCTAAGATGACTCAATCTGTCAATCAAGAGTTAGTGTCTTCGTCGTCCTCCTCCTCCTCATAATTCCTGGTAACAACCACTTCATCTTGGTCGAACTCGAACTCAATGTCGTCCTCTCCCTCGTTGACATCTTGTCAAAATGACAAATCAACGATAAGTCATAACATACATATCACACATTTTATACATCTATATTTGCAAATCATAGAAGCTCGAGCAAACAACAAGAGTAAACATAAATAATCTACTCGAAAAAATACAATCTGATTGTGTAAAGCATGTACGTTAGATCCTAACAAGAGTAAACATAAATAATCTACGTGGAAGAACAAAAACCAGTCAATCCTAAGTTCCTAACAAGTGTAATGCAGCCCACTTTTATTTATCGACTCCATAATCGGCATTCCACCAGCACAGCATTGCAGTAGTAAATTCACTTATTCACATTTGAAAAAAAAGACTGGATTCAAAAGCATTCACAGCATTCAGATTTTAGACATGCATAAGCACAACCATTCAAAGATTCACAAGATTAAGAATCAAGATTCAAAGACAATAGCACATTGATTCAAATCGAGAATCAAGATTCACCTTCATCTTCACACTTCACAAAGATCAAAGCATCCACAGATCAAAGCATTCAACATTCACAAAGATCAAAGCATTCACATAATTCAAATTTTAGACATTCAATTCAAGTATTCAACACATTCAGTAATCATTCAAGATTCAAATTTCATCTTTCGAGACTTGTTAGTTTGTCAACCTCTTGAGAATAGCACAAGCTCACAACAAACCAAGAGGTTCAAGTGTGACGCCCCACTCAGGATGCACCGCAGAGGTCCCAGAGGACCATTTTTTTTTGACTGCAAGAGCCACCACGGAAAGGAGTGGTAGCCCGCATGGTGCATTCGAGGAGGTGCCAGACCTCCCAGAGGTCTTCAGACCTCCTGGAGGTCTTGGCCCGCCACTAACCTCCTAGGAGGTCTTAAAGACCTCACGGAGGTCTTGGCCCAAACCCCTCGGTAGCACCTCCAGTACATCACAAGAGAGGTCCGACAGGACCTCCCGTGTTAAAATCCGAGGGACCTCCCCGAGGTCCTACCCTGTGCATCCGAGCTAGTCCCGGGACAACTGAGCTAGCTCACACAAGAACACAAGCTAATATCACAACCACGAGGTCAAGCGAAGATGAAGCACAAATTAAACTTAATATAACAGGACCTTATGGTCAAGCTTGTTAACAAGAGGTCTGCCACTGAGGGCTTATAAAACCAGCGAGGACTTACAACCGGCAACAAGGAGCTCTAAGGCTCCAACACCAAAAGCGAGCACAGCCATCCAACAAGCACCACAGGCTGTCGGGTGGAGGACGTCTTAAGCTGCCTTAGTCGTCGAAGAACTCCTCCTCAAAGAGGTCTCAGACCGCCTGCCTTGATCATCTTCAAAATCTGCTTTGACACGGGGCTTAAGCCATGAGTACTTTGAATGTACTCCGCAAGTCACAGGAGCAATTATGCAATAATATTCATGCAAGGGCTTACCAGCGAAGAGTTTGTATGGTTAGTTTGCGCAAAGCCAAGTTTGGGTCACAATAGCAGTAATAGATTGAAAGGCAACAAAGTAAAACAGTAGTACATAATACATTGATGTTTCAAAAGGTGGAGCGAGCACCAACTCACAGCCACAACAAAATGGGGGAGGTCTGATCACACCCTTGACCAGGTCCTCACCCAAAACCCAGTCCAGAGCACCCACTCTAGAGGTCCCAACCAGCCCCTGGACCACTACCCGAGCCAACCTTGACCCCCCCTGGAGCCGGCCAAGGTCTATTCGAGGCAAAGCCAAGGCATCTCGCTGAAGTGTCCAGTGGCATAAACTTTTGAAACAACTACCCCTTGCACCATTTTCATTGAGCATGTCCATGACCAAGGACTTGGCTATTCGAATAGATCTTACACTCTGCAGAGGTGTACAACTTTACCCACAATCCACGATCTCTCTAGCGGGGCGGGTTCCGGTCACCCTTGCTCACTTCCTAAGGTGAGCGCCTAGAGAGCGCAAGGTCTTCTAAAAGCTTTGAACTGACTCGGGGCTGCCCGCTAAGGTTTCGCAATCCCCCTTTGGTCTAGAAGTCCTTGAGGTTCATGTGGTGCCCCTCTTGCGCCAACTAATCACACGCTCAACCACAACAGCCCCAAGCCATCCCATTGCTAATTATTCAGCCTGCACCATTCCCATAAATGATCTTGTGGTTGCCTTTGTTTGGCCAGATCAATAGACACAAAGTTAAGTCCTTAATTGTGCTAAGGCAAGACTTCCATAACCAAGTGTGCACAGCACCCACTACTCACTCCCTACCTTCTTGCCTCAGCAAAACAATTTGTATTTACCCATGCCAAAAGACCACCCAGTCTTGGCACAATAATTTTTAACCAAGTGGTCTCACACCATAGTCAATACAGCTTAAGCATCCTGCCATAGCTGCTCAACAGTGGCACCAACCACACATTCCATAAGTTATTAGTCAAGATTATTAGAGATGAAGCGTGATACGTCCGAACCACGTTTTCTAAGCAAAGCTATAAAGAACCTACGGCCCCCATGTTGGCAAATAACAAAGAACACCAACTAAATATCCACCCTAAGGCTCACAAGGTGAACATGACAACATGATAGGGTCAAGGTATGAAGGAGGCATAATAGCAAGTAGGCAAGTAACTACAGCCCAAACCATTTTCTTATAAACATAGCCATGCATGATAAACTAAAACCGAAATACATTTGCAAAACTAGGTTCAAAATGATCAAAAGGAGGTCTGTGGCTTGCCTTGGTCAAGTAATGGAGAGCCTTCAGTAGAGAGAGCTGGGTCCAAGATCTCCTCAAACTCGTGATCTACACGTTCGCAAGAAAACCAAATAAGCAAAAACATACTAGGCCAAAGAACTTTAAAAGAAGACTAAAAGAACTAAAACAAAACTTAATCAAAACCAGAAAAAAGCAAAGACCCCAAACAACAAGGGAGGTCCAAGGCGAGAGGGTGGCCTTTAAGCAAAAGACCAAAGAAAATCATGAGAGGTCTTCGAGAAGGATCAAGAACTCTCAAAGCTCACTCGAGAGAAACTCCAAGCACAAGCCAAGAGCGAACAAAGGCGGGGAGCAAGGTGGGCAAATGAACAAAAGGTTACAAGAGTTTGCCCACCCAGGGCTATATATAGCCGAGTTGGTAGTGTGCACCACAAGGAAGCCAAGGACGTGTTGGCAACGGAATCGCTTGGGCGGCTTGCCCTAAAAGAATTGAAATAAAGTACCTCAGATGTGACTGCATTTAATGTGACCCGACCTCTATTAAATGCACACAGAGTTCTGAGGCAAGAGCAATAATAGCAAGGTTGAGAGGGGCTGGCAAGTGGGGCCAGTCAAAAGGGTGCACCATTGGTCAAATAGGTGGCCCCACCGCAAGGGTCGCCCATAAAAGTCCACAGGCGGTCTGGAGGGGAGGTCTGGGCAGAGGTCCTCAAGGCTCATAGCGAGGAGGTCCCGACACTCGACCGCACAAAGGAGGTCTAAGGGTCAAGATCTCAAAGGAGAGGACCTCAACGGTCCGGATCAAAAGGGTGCAAGGAGGTCTGACGAGTAGATCTCCAAGAGGAGATCTAACGGTCAAGATCTCAAAGGAGGACCTCAGCAGTGCAGATCAAAGGGTGCAGGGAGGTCCCGACCAACAGGAATAATCTGGTTTAGGCGGGTGGTCTTTACAAAAAGACCAGCAAGGATCGAGGAGGTGGTCCTTGCAAAACAACCAGGGAGAGGTCCTGGGAACAAAGGAAAACGCGCAATAAAGCAGAGCCGTTCGATTGGAATCAGGCGGTCCAGAAAGGAAAGGAACGTTTGGACCATCCAAACGTTACTTCGCAGTTGAGCCGTAAGATCCAGATCAAAGGGCGCAAAACAAAGGGGCCGTTCGGACCGAGCGAACAGACCAACGGGATTAAGCCGTCTGATTTAAATCGGACGGCTAGGAGGGAAAGGGGACGTTCGGACCAAGCTAACGTGCCCTTAGGATCGGGCCATCCGAACAACATCGAATGGTCCTAAGGTGAGGAAGGCAAAAGCCTTAAGCGATACAGCCACAAGAGTCAAAGAGGGATCCAAGCGCTAAGGAGGTCTGGACCTTTGGATCCAACGAAGGGAGGACCTGGACGGCTAAGATCTCCAAAGAGGAGGTCCTAACGGCCAGATCTCAACAAGGGGAGGTGCAATGGCTATGATCTCCAGAGGAGGTCCTAACGGCCGATCTCAACAAGGGAGGTCTGGCGGTTAAGATCTCTAAAGAGGAGGTCCTAACGGCCAGATCTCAACAAGGGGAGGTCTCAGGCTAGGATCTCCAAAGAGGAGGTCCTAACGGCCAGATCTCAACAAGGGAGGTGCAATGCAGACTAAGATCTTCAAAGAGGAGGTCCTAACGGCCAGATCTCAACAAGGAGAGGTGCTGTGAGGCTAGGATCTCGAGAGAGGAGGTCCTAACGGCCATATCTCAACAAGGGGAGGTGCATGCGGCTAAGATCTCCAAGAGGAGGTCCTAACGGCGAGATCTCAACAAGGGAGGTCTGTTTGAACACAAGGGAGGTCCCGAGAAACTCGAGCGCCCGAGAGAACTCGGGGTTTCAAGAGGCGTGGAGAGGTCCACGGGAGGTCCAAAGGTGCAAAGCCAAGCGTGGCTTGGAGAGACCAAAGAGGTTTTGAAACACAAACCATTTGGGTCATGAACAGAAAACCCAAGCAAGGAGAGGTTGAACAGAGGGGAGATAGGAGAGATCACGGATCTCAAAGAGATTCAAACCAACAAAGGAAGTTAAAAGGGAAGAGAAAAACGAGGGGCACACGAGAGGCTTTGAGAACCAACGGCCAAGGGCGACAAACACACAACAGAGAGCCACAACCAAGAAGGAACACCAACAAAGAGCTTAGTTAAGGTTTGATTAATTCCAGTTGAACTCTCCAAATTTTCAAAATATCAGGTTAAGCTTGGATTCTTAATAAAGCCAAATGGTTACTTTTATTTTGAAAACTTGGCTAAGAACTTAAGGGAAACGAGACGTTACAAACCTTCACCCCTTAAGGGAATCTCGACCCGAGATTGAGGTGAGCTAGGGAATAGATGGGGAACTCCTTCTTGAGGTCCTCTTCACGTTAAAGTTGCTTGACTTCAGAGTGGTTGCTCCATTGCACCTTGCATGCCTTGGTGGTCTTGTTCCTTGTAACTCTCTCGGATCGTCCAAGATCTTGATGGGTTGCTCTTTGTAGGTGAGGTCTTCTTGGAGGTCCACAGACTTCTAAAGGCATTTGGTCCTCTAGCACTGCAAAGCATTTCTTCACCGTGACATATGGAACACATCATGGACTCCAAAAAAGTTTGAGGAGGAGGTCCAACTTGTAAGCCACTTCACCCCTTCTGCGGGATCGGAAAAGGCCCAATAAATCTTGGGGCAAGCTTTCCTTGACTCTAAACCGCAGATACCCTTGAGAGGTGACACTTTGAGGTAGACTTGATCTCACGGGACAAAAGCTAGGTCTCGCTGCTCTAATATCTGCATATAGCTCTTTTGCCGAGTTTGAGCAGCTCCTTAACTTCTCCCTTATAGACCTCACTTGATCTTGGCTTCCTTGGGTCCGGCCAAGAACTTGGCCTTCACGGATTCTCATCGATTACAAAGGAGTTCTACACTTCCTCCCATAAATAGCTTCAAAAGGGACATTTGGAGGCTCGCTTAGTAGTCAAGTATTGTAGGAAAATTCTGCATATGGTAACATCTTGTCCCAACTAGATTGTCTTTCCAGAGCATAAGCTCTCAGCATGTCCTCGAGGACTTGGTTAACTCTCGGTTTGGCCATCTGTTTGAGGGTGGTATCTTTGTCTTGAAGTTGAGGTCGGTGCCTGGGCATCATGTAACTTTTGCCAAAATTTGGAGGTGGTGGGTTCCTCTATCTGAGACTATCTTCTTTGGGACACCATGAAGGCACACAACTTTTGCCATGTAGATTTCGGCCAGCTTGTCTCCAGAATAGGTAGTCTTCACTGGAATAAAGTGAGCCATTTTTGTTAACCTATCCACAATGACCCAAATAGAATCAAAACCAGCTTGGGTACGAGGTAAACCAGTTATAAAGTCCATCCCAACCTCTTCCCACTTCCACTCGGGTATGGGTAAGGGCACTAAGAGTCCTCCAGGTCTTTGGTGTACTGCTTTAACCTTTTGGCAAGTGTCACAATTGGCCACAAAATCTGCTATTTCTTTCTTCATTTTCGGCCACCAGTACAATTCCTTGATGTCTTGGTACATTTTTGTAGCTCCTGGATGTATAGAATACAAGGCTTCATGTGCTTCTTTAAGTATTACATCTTTGAGCTCTGTGTTATTGGGCACACAGAGCCTCTTATCAAACCAGACCGCACCTCGGTCATCTTCTGAAAACTTTGTAGCCTTCCCTTTTCTTAAGTTGTTCTTGATTTCTTGGATGCCAGCATCTCCTACTTGAGCTGCCTTGATCTGTTTTTGCAAGGTAGGTTGCACTTCCAGTGCTACTAAGAACCCTTCCTCAACTAACTCAAGTCTAAGCTTCAGGAATTCTTCATACAAAGTAGGTTGGCTCTCCTTGATCATCAAAGTATTGACATAAACTTTCCTACTCAAAGCATCTGCCACCACATTGGCCTTGCCTGGGTGGTAATGAATTCCCACATTGTAGTCCTTAATTAGCTCTAGCTACCTTCTCTGCCTCAAATTTAAATCCGCTTGAGTAAAGATATACTTTAGGCTTTTGTGGTCAGTATAGATTTCATACCTATTACCAATGAGGTAATGGCGCCAAATCTTTAAAGCATGAACCACAGCGGCGCTAGGGGGAGGTGGAGCAGAGAAGGGGAGGTCGGCGGCGCAGGAGAATTGAGAAGAGAGAAGGAGGGAAGGCGGCCGGAGAACTGAAAGCAGAGAAGGGGCATCGAGGAGGAGGGAGGCGGCGCGAGAGAACTAAGAAGAGAGGGGAGAGGGAAAAGCAGTGAGGAGAGGGAGGCAGAGGTGGAGCATCACGAGGGAGAGTGGCGGCTACAGGAGGAGGACTAGAGGGGAGGTCGGCGGTGGGAGCAGAGGAGGACCGGAAGAGGAATCGTGCCTCGATTCGATGGCAGGGGACGGCGACGTTTTGGAGGTGGTGAGCTCGATTCGGTGGTGCCGTGGCAGAGATGGCGCGGTGAGCTCAACTCATCGGCGGCGAGTAGGGATGGCAATCTTGCCCGACTACCCACGTATCCACGGGCAAAAACCCTAATAGAGGTGGGTTTGTTCTTCATTTATTGCCCACGGGCATGTTCATGGGGGGCAAACTCCGCTCGGCGGTAAATCGGGCATGGAGTGCAGGGAGCTCCACCGTGCAGTTCCACTGATTACCGCCATCTCCTACTGACAGGTGGGCCACATTTTAAAAACCCTAACCTGCCTATTTTGTTATGAAATTGGTATCGCCGTCATTTTGATATGTGAGCGTATTTTTTATCACCGGGCCATTCTTTGGATAGTATCTATGTAGTGATACATAGTTCCTGTCTCTTTAATGTGGTAGCGAATCCCTAATGATAGAACATGTATATTACTGCATTTTGACGAGAGAACGCAGGGGGGTCTCTTTAGGCTTCAAAAAGAATAAGTTGCAGAAGATAAATTTGCAACACATATTTTTTTAATTAGTCATTAAGCGTTTGTAGCCTCGAGGTGTGAGTGTCCGATGAGCAGATAATCCATCTGTATATGGCAAAATGACATGAGTCTTTGTACTTCGAATTTGCGATAAGCTCTTGCTACACTCGGTATGATGCTCCACGGGTTCCACATCCTAAATTGAACCCTTGCAATTCATTAAAAACTGTCTGAGGCTTGTCAACCGTGAGCTGTGACTTTGTTGCCTAAAGAATGGAAGGGACAAAAACTTCATTTGTTGCAAAGTCGGCGTGCTCTTTTTTAATGTACCTTTTTTTTTTATCATCGCATAATTTACCCTATGTTACTGATTCTTGATGTGTGAATATGATGTCTCATCAACATTACATTTTAAAATGTTCGTGGGTACATGGGCATGCCTTGCTGGCGACGGTATGGGCGAGGTTCTTCGCCGTCGTCCTTGTGGGTATGCCCGTGAAAAAATCGGTCACGGGCATGGGTATGGGCGAGCACTACCGTGCTTAACACGCCGATGCCACCTAGCGGCGAGGTCAACCGGGCGACATAAGATGGCGGAACCCGGCGAGCTTGATTCGGCGGGGAGGCGAACCTAGCGTGTCGCACAAGTGGACGAAGTGGTCAGGGGAGTCGGGCGTTGTTCTTCTTATCTTTCGCCTCGGCGCCTGCCTCGCCTACAGCCGCTGAGCGCTACCGACGACCACCTCGGACCGTCGTGGACCGCCTTGGACCCCCGCCTGCCTAGAGGACCACCTCGGTGGAAATCGCTGCGGGATTGGCTCGACGCGCGTGTAGTCGGCGCCTAGGCGCCGACTTGTCCCGACTTTTAGAACCTTGGTCGAGTAGGCGCCGACTTGTCTCGACTTTTAGAACCTTGGTCAAGTAACAGTTGGGCAAGTCGTAGTTGAGACCGACTGCCTCAACAAGTTAGAGATGTGTCATAAACTAGAGCTAGTCGATGTTACAAGATTAAGAGGGTGATTGTTAGAATTAATCTTGTAACAGAGTCGAGTCTAAGATGTGTTCGAGTTGTGTCACTGTTTCTAGTCACGGCTTTGAGCTAAGTTGAAGCCGAGTCTAACAAGGTCGCCGAGAGTCTGTCTCGTGTGGCGCTTAAGATTTGCCATGTCTACTTGTTGCACAAGTCCGTTCATTGTGTAGGTGTCACGTTTTCGATGTAAGCGTCTTTGTTCACGGCGGCGTGTGCTGCGCTTGCTTGTAGCGTGATTTTTTGTACTAGTTGGTTGTGTTTTGTTAGTTTGTTAGCGAACAGCACATGCATGTAATCTGTTAGTAGTTGGCTTGTAACCACATTGCATGGATCTGTTAGTAGTTGGCTTATGGTTGCATGTAATCTATAAATAAAGAAGTCAAGAAAACGCTAAAGGTATGAGTAGCACCAAAAATCATTTCTCCGATTCTTGCGTCACGTGAGTTCTGAGCATATGCTTCTATTGGCGTCTGCCGTGATCACGTACATGTGTATTGCTTCACTGCGTGTGTGTGTGTGTGTGTTCTCTTGTATATTCACGTGTTCTTGCTAGTCTTCTTGGCTTGGTTCCAACATTTGCCATGTCGATGAGCTAGCATGCTGCCGAGTGCCCACCCGTTGTGATGACCGTGTTCCAGTAGGGATTGTGTAGCCGTCGATGTCGTAGTCATGTCCGCAGGAGAGGTGCAGGACAAAGAGGTGGCGATGGGTGCGGCCGGAGTGTCTCCTTGATATGACCTTGGATAGGCCATGCCATTCTTGGAGAGGTCATCTTCAATGAGCATTTCTTGCCCCTTGGTGCGCTCCTCCTCACCTCATCATGTAGCTTGCCCATGAGGCGTGGCTTCCACATGAGCTCGGCCATGGCAAATTCTAGAACCAAGTGCGATGTGTCCGTGTCCGCTTCAAACATGTCCTCTGACATGCGTGTTGGATAAATTAAGATCAATGAGGAATGTAGAGCAAACAAAGAAAGATACGGGATGGTAGCTAAAGCAATTAAGTCGTATACTAGGCTACTAGCATGCATGGCGTACTACTCACTCTCTAGGTCCTAACTACAAAGTTTACTAGCCAACTCACCCACACACCCTTATCTGTTATTGTTATTGATCCGAATATGGAAGACTGTACATAGGGTTGTATGTATTGTACATAGACACCTCATCTATGTAAATTGGACATAGTAGCCATGAGACACATAACGCAATAGCTACTGACCCACAGGCACATGGGGGATGTGGTCGACTAATCTCTCCCGATCTAAGGATGCTAGGCCTCATGCGTATTTGTCGTCGTTAAGTCCTTGAATTGTAGCACCACGCAACATGTCTTCCACGGGAGTGTATACTTGCTTTCGGCCAGTCGTTCTCCACCCATGGGCGATCATTTGCCACCCAAGTGCCCCCTACACCAGCCCTTGTAGCACAATGGATTGAGGCTCATGAGAGTCCTTGAGGAGGCGACAAAGGCGCATCCATTTCCTCCCTCCTACTCCCCTACAACCGTCGCCGCCACCTGGTCAAGCCACCTCCCATCTCCCTATGCCACGTGCCCCTGTTCAGCGTGCTATCGTTGCCATTGGCCCTCTCCCTCTTCCTTCCAAATCCATCTCTCCATCTGCGCCTTGTTCTCTTCGCTTCCCTCCCCTCTCTGCCGTGCTCCTTCCTCTCCTCTTCCCCTTCTTGGCCAGGGTCGCGTGCCCCATTCAACGTGCTATCGTTGCCATTTAGCCCACTCTCCCTCTCCTTCCAAACCCATCTCTCCATCTGCGCCTCGTTCTCTTCGCTTCCCTCCCCTCTTTCCGTGCTTCCTTCCTCTCCTCTTCCCGGTCTGTGTGAACCCTCGAGGAAGCGGTGAGGTGCATCCTTTCTCCCTCCCTCCTGTTCCCCTCTGCCCGGCCCATTGCTCGAGATCAAGCCACCTCTGGCCCGTACCTCAAGCATGTTCGAGATGAGCGATAGCACAGGCCTCCACCAAGTTAGGGTCCTAATTTTTTAGGTAAGCACGTGGTTTGTCGATTAATTGGTACAAAGTGCTCTTATTTGTTATTCTGATCGATTTGAGAATCTGTACAAAAACAACTTTGGGAGGAACAAATCGCTAACACATTTGCAAGTTGTCCTATGATCATTGCTAATTCATATGTATCTATTTAAAGTAACATCCATATTTCTTCACCTCTTAAGCTCTTCCTATCCATTGCATTATTTCCTCTAGTCTAAAAGGTCATCGCCTATGTATTACATACTATTTAACATTTCTCAAGGTTTAAGAACAAGGTGATAAAAAAAAACATTATAGCTCTGGTATAACTGACCAATATATATTAATTACTTTATATGCGTTGAAGCCATAATATGCCACATGAATAAACAACACGATATAAGGTCTACTTTTAGTTTTTAGCACAGGGCCTCCAAAACCTTAGAGTACTGCCCTGCCGCCTCCCATCTCTCTCGATGCACCACCGATGCGCTCTGCTCAGCAGCCATCGCTTGCTTGCTTGGCTGCTGCCCCCATCTCCTTCAGGTCCCATCTCTTGATAGTGCCCCTAGCATCGTTCTCTTCGCTTCCCTCCCCTCCTTGTCGTGTTCCCTTCGTCCCCTCTGCTCACCGCATGACCAGATCTGGCCGCACTAGCTTGCCATATATCCAATGCCGCCGCCCCTCCGTCTGCTTGCCCTTTCCTTCCTCTCCCATCAACAACGTCGACCGCCTCTCCATCCACTTCCCTCTCCTTCCATGCACTCCCATGAGGCCGTGTTCATGTTTGGGAACTTAGCGACTTTGATTACTTCCTTTAATTTCTTTGGATATATGGTACTTTGGTACAAATTGCCGATAAAAACCGATTTTTTGATGCGGAATTGCCCTTTTTGCACATAACTACTTCCATAGAAATTGTTTGATCGTTATTGGCTAGATTATAGAGATCTACACATACAGATCGTTCCATCTTATCTGGTCACCAAGGTGTTTGCCGATTGGACCCGACATCTCGATTAGTTGGGACTGTTCCTTTGGCGAGCAAGCCGTGCGAACACGGCGACTTCAAGCTGCGATTCCGCGTCGCCATGGGGGCGAGTATATATCAACCCTCGTAACGTAAGTCCATGCATCTTGAGTCGGAAAGTTGACTACTAAGTTCAGTCATGCATGCATGCATCACTCTTGGATTCGGCTCTTTCTTGCCGAGTGCCTCGGAGCACTTTCGGCAAAACTCCTTTGCACTTCGGCAAAAGCTTTGCGAGTCGCGACACTTTCAACAAGGGCACTTTCGGAAAAAATTTATCGGCCAAAGCGGCCTTTGCCGAGTGCCTTTGTCGGGCTTTCGGTAAAAACTTTGCGAGTGCCGAAGTCGACCTCGGCAAAAAAAAAAGGCACGATCCGGCGCGGCCCGTTGTGATCGCTTCTCGAGAGTGCCAACCACCGACACTCGGCAAAGATTTTTATTTTTTTTGAAAATTTCTTTCCGAGAGTCGGATGGTAACACTCGACAAAGTTTTACAATTTTTTGAAAATTCTTTGCCGAGTCTGCACGGGCTTGGCACTTTCGGCAAAGTTTTTAATTTTTTTGAACATTAGTTCGCAAGTGCCCCAAAGAGCACTTTCGGCAAAGTTTTAATTTTTTAAAAAAAATTCTTTCTTGAAAGTGCCATGGTCATGGCTTTCGGCAAAATTGAAAAGCTGGGCTTTCGGCGCCCATATTCGGCTCTGTAAAGTGCCATGACCATGGCACTTCGACAAAGTGACCCAAAACTGCGTTTTTATTTATTTTTACATTCCATCACGACAAACAAATCCATCCAAACATATATCACATCCATCACATATATATCTCATCCATCACATATTTATCACATCCATCACATATATCACATATATAACAATAAGTGCTCAAGTCCATCCAAACAAATCCACAAGTTCATCACGATCGACAAGTGCATCATGAAGTATATCACAAGTCCATCACCAAGTGAACAACAAATGAAAATACAACTACCATTCATCTCGAAGGTGGCCTTCGCGATGTGGTGAAGGAAAAGCTCCATCATTGGAGGCGCATGAGGTGGATTATTGAACCCGCCGATTGAAATTTGCACAAAGGAGAAGAGATTGCATGTGAGACAAGATTACATTAGATACCTAATCTAGGAAGGTAGAGGTCATACAAGCAAAGCACAAGCGAAAGCAAAAAACTTTCATACTCACGGGGAGTAGGCTGCAGGACGCGGAGGCGGAGGTGGAATATGCCAACAGCCAGTGGCACAAATGGCTTAGTATGTTGCCCAAGACCTTGTAGGAACTCCGTAATGTCCGACCTCTGCGTCTGGCACGCTGCTCGGCTGCTCGGCCTCCACTGGCCGACATCCTCTCTTTGCTTTCGGCCTCCAGCTCGGCGTTGCCTCATTTCTTGTTCGGTAGACCTGCAATATTTCCTCCAATGTTTGATAATGCAAAGCTAATAAAGGTGTGTAAAGATCAATGTCGACGAGTAAAAGCAGAATAACCTCGAGTGTGTCGACGGTCTTTGTCTGTGATGCCCGTGGGCATATGGCGGGCTCTCGCTCGTGCTCGTGCTTTCGGATCTGGGAGAGAGATGGAGTAGAGGCCGTGTCGATGAGGCCGTCGCCAAGCCGAACCGCCCATGCTTCTTGCCTTGTCCCACCCTCATGACGATCTCTCCATCAAAGTCACAGGTGCTCGGATCATAGTGCGGCCCATGGACCGACCTTCTTGCCCGGCGATGTACTCACCGATCGCGTGTGGGCGCTTCGGGTTAATGTCTACGCTGGGCGGAGTCCTCGAGTTGAAGGAGGCGTCGGACGTCGCCTTGCCCTTGTGGGCCATACACCATGCACGAAGTCCGAGCAAGGCCGGCCACTATGTGACGCCGATCGCGAGAAAAACAAACAAGATAATTAGAAATCGAGCGTAATTGAGCGTCACAATAGATAAATGAATTCGTGTACCCATGCTTGTTTGTATCACGGAGAAATTTCGGTCGCCTTGATGGTGTCTTTGGACCTTGCATCATCAAGCAGCGGTCCGGGCATCACTTGTGCATCTGGAGATACTCCTCCGTGAACCACTTGTCCACGATCATCGCCCGGCCTCGGGATCGATTGGCACCACCGGGGAATCATCTACACGTCATCAAGTATTTGACATATAAGAAGATCAAATTAAGCGTGCTTAATCTCAAAAGCGAATCAATATTAATGTTCTTCATCTACCTCAAGGTCTTGGTCCCGGTCACGTCATGTTTCTTCGTCTTTCTTGGTGACCTTCTCTCCAAGCTTCGACCCGTGGTAGGTTACGATGGCTGGATCGCACCTCGTGATGCATGTCGGTGATGAGTTTTTACGAGGCTTTGGTAGCCACGGTCCGCCTACGGCCTCAAATCCTCATCGCATCTGAAATAAGTCTCGCATACAAGCGCGATGTATCCATTCATTATTTCAAGAAAAGTCCAATGAATGCGATGTATTGAGCAATGTTGTGCGAGGGAGACTTACCCAAAACTCCGCCTTCACCCATTACGCCTTGTTGGGGTACTCCGCGCCGGGGCACGGCGTAGTGGTCAAGCGAGTAGGCGGCTCCGTCTTCGGTGTGCGTGACAATGCCGGGGTAGTGTTACTGCCTGAAGACCCAGATGCCATTGGCGGGCGTCGCTACCACGACACAACCACCCGTTCTGCACAAGTGATTAAGAAAAATTATTAGTTTCTCTTTTTTTCAACATATCATATGAGTAGTGGTGACAACATCTAAAGTTACTTACTTTTGCCCTTCGGGGCGAATCACTGGGCGTCGGTCAGGATGCGGAACCTGAGGGAGGCTCGCGGGACCTCGCAAGTAGACACTCGAAGAGGAAGAGGAGGAAGCGGAACCCGTGCCTACCGCCTCGTCGTCGTCTCGTCGCCCCCTCCTCCTCGCCGTCTGCCGAACCAGCTCCTCGTCCAACTCGTCCCACGGGCGCCACCTCCTCCTCCACCTCCTCCGCTGGCGTGGGAGGCAGACCCCCTCCGGCCGGCGGTCCTCCTCCTCCTCCTCCTATCCGACCCCTCGCCTCCTCCTCAGCAGGCGTGGTCTCTCGGTAAAGCGAGACACGTCCCTCTGACGATCGCCCGCCATCTTTGTTCACTCACCGCAATTAAAAAGAATAAGCAAGGCGTAATTAGAAATAGATGCAAAATGAACAAAACATAATTACAAAAACATAGTAATACATGTATTAGAAATAGATGCAAAATGAACAAAACATAATTACAAAAAACATAGTATTACATGTATTAGAAATAATCTTCATGATTGGGATTAAATTTGGATCATAGGTCTCGTCATCACTATCAACATTGTCCAAATCATCAACACTATCCGAAGGAGGAATGTTGTCTTCATTGTCATTGCCTAAGCGTAATCGCTCAAGCATTTGTAAGTCCTTCACATTTCGCACCTCGTCTCCAAAGGTGTCCTCGTCATCAACCCTTTCATTGTCTACTTCCATTCCTATCGCCGGTTAAGTCTATCTCAAACCTCCCTTGTAGCCCCTCTTCTTGAAAGAACTCTCCATCATATGTGTTTGGGTTGAAGTTGTAATCTTCATCGTTTGGGGACGTAGTTTACCGTGTGGCGATACCTTGTGCACAATAGCCCAACCCTTAAGATGCTCTTTGTCTTGGCACGCGATGGCGTATAATAAACACAGACGGCCTGTTGAGCCACAATGTAGACATCTTTTCTGGATAGAGCGGAATCTGTCGAATCTCGACTAGCCCAAGCTTAGGGGTTCGTCTCGTTACTCGTGATGAAACCAAAGGGCATTTGAATATGACAGGATTAAGAGGTTTGGAACCATAAAATGGAAGTTCAGAGATTTCTTCAATTCTTCCATAATAGTCGAGGCCATCGATTTCGGGCGTAAAACTCCGATGTTTGTGGTTTTTCGATTGGGCGACTCGCTTTCGTAACTTGCGTGTGAAAACGATATCCATTCACGTCATAACCGGTAAATGACTTGACCCTAACGACATACCGCTTGCAACTTTGTCTCAACTCGTCACTTATAGGCGATCGGTTTGGGCACGCAAGCTCAAGCGGGATAGATCGTTATATTATTGAGCGCACGATCAACTTGGAATGTCGAACTAAGTACGAGCTAAATTGACAAGACCTTCTGCTTGAACCAAGAAATGAAATTAGGGCTCCACTGGTCCGCACCTGTGAAAGAAGGGTATCGGTTTCTGCGGGTAGGATCCCTTGATTCATGCCAGATTGACGAAGAAATTCCTGCACCAACGAGAAACAAGGGGTTGGACGAAGAAACAAGGAGGATGACGTATTGAAACAAGTTCGTTGAGAACTTACCCAATGAGCAGTGCACCTCGACAAGGTTGGTCAACACATATAGCATGATCTTGCGCCACTCTTCATTTTTCAATTGCTTAGTGGTCGATGCACTTGCGCTCCGAAGTTGCCCTTGGAAAAGTGAGGTTCGATTCATTTTCTTGACATTATAACGAGGGTGGATTATAAGCGCTAGGAAGGTTCTCGGTGTAGTATTTCTCTGTGAAGTTTGACACCTCCTCCGAATGTATGCCTCTGCAATGGAAGCCTCAATTTTGGCTTTATTTCTACATTTTTTGCGAAGAGTCTTGAGACATCTCTCGATTGGATAGCACCAGCGAACTGCAGGGCCCCCCATACGTGCCTCATACGGGAGGTGCACAATCAAATCTTTGCATCGCCAAGAAAAGCCGGGTGGAAAGATCTTCTCCAACTTACAGAGCAACACGGGTGCCACTTTTTCCAAGTCATCAATGACGGTCCGAGATAGCTCCTTGGCACAAAGCTGGCGGAAGAAATAGCTCAACTCTGCCAGCACTTGCCAGACATGCTCAGGGACATAGCCTCGAACCATCGCCTGAAGAAGCCGCTCAATCCATATGTGGTAGTCATGACTCTTCATCCAGTTGATTCGCGAGTGCCTAAGTTCACTCCCCTCTTCAGATTCGCTGCATACCCATCAGGGAACATTAGCGTCTGGATCCATTCAAGTACTTCCCTCCTTTGGTCCTTTTTCAAGACGAAATCGGCCTTAGGCCTTCTCCATGTCTTGCCGCGACTAGGAGGTCAGATCTCTTGATTTGGTCTATCGCATAACGTTGCGAGTCCACTCTAGCCTTAGGGTTGTCCTTAGACTTTTCAAAGTGTCCATGAGTGTTGCCCAAAGTGCCTCGGTGATATTCTTTTCGATGTGCATTACATCAATGTTATGTGGCGGAAGAAGGTCATCGAAATAGGGAGCCTCGTCAAGCCCGACTTATGAGTCCACATATGTTGCTCACCATATCCCAAAAACCACCTTCTTGATTGGGCACGAGAGCATCTATGTGAGCATGAACCTCGGCACTATCATCATCCATGGTGTGCGAGTCCATCACTCGACACCTTTCGTAAAGTTCTTGATGTCTTATGCGAATGGATGGTCAAGAGGGAGGAATTGACGATGTCTGTCGAGCAGCAGTACTTGCCACCCTTGTGCAACCAAATGAACCTCACACCTTCCTTGCATATTGGGCATGGGAACTTCCGTGAACACACGGTATGAGAATAACCCACACGCCCGAAGTCATGCAGGAGTAGTGGTACCAAGCGTGCATTTTGAAGCTTGTCTTTGTAGCTCGGTCGTATGTCCATACCCTTCGTCCCAAGCACGGACCAATTCATCAAACACGGGCTCCATGAACACACCCATATTACTCCCGGGTGTCGGGAATTATCAACGACAAGAATCGTTATGTCGTTGAAAGGAGACGCCGGGGAGATTGAGGGATAACGAACACGGGCCAACATGTGTATGGGGCAGCCATCGACCCATAAGTTGAACCCATACATTGCCGGTAGCGACACGCACATCATGTAGCCTCATCGCTTTCTCACGATGTTTGTCATCAAAGCGGGTCCATGCTTCACCATCGGATGGATGTACCATCTTGTCGATTGTACCGTTTGCCATTTTTGTGCCATGTCATCTGCTTAGCAGATTCCTCGGTCATGTATAGCGTTGGATCCTCGGTAGGAACGGAAGGTACCGTAGGATTTTCATGGGGATCGAAGTCGCTTCGCCTCTTGGCCATCACGAGTCTACCTCCAGTACGGAGGATTTACACTGGACGGTGCTTTGCATCCTTGTGTTCTTTCCTAAATAGGGCGCACCTTCGAACAAGCATGTATCGCTCATACGGCATCTTAAGTGCACGAAGAGTTTACGTGACTCGTACATGCTCTTTGGCAAAATGTGGCCCTCACGGAAGCGGGGTGCCAATCACGACCAACATCTTATCGAAGCCTTCTCGACTCGGGTTTAACTCGGACTTCAACCCCATTAAGCGTCCAATGGCATCCAGTTGAGACACCGCTGACCGTCGTGAAGGGTTTTCGTCTTGAGTCCATCATGTCGTAGAAACGCTGTGGCGTTGCCTCCATCTCCTCCTTCTCCGTCCCTCATCGAACTGTCCTTGGTGAAAGTCATCTAACATATACGCTACCCGACATCGGCATCATAAGCCTCGACGCGTGGTCTCACCACCTCCTCTCTCATACGATGGGCTTCACCATGGTGGACCCACGGGTGTAGTCCGCGTAAATCCATTCTTCAAAAGATGTTTACCCATGTCCACCTTGTTTACCCTTCTCCTGTTTCCACATTTCTTTGCGAGGACACAAAACTAGACAATGTCCTTTAGCGACCTTGCCAAATGCAGTTCAAAAAGCATCGGTCTTGTTCATCCATTCCGTGGTGTAATCACTCGACTTCTCGGCCGTGTACATCCAATGACGGTCACCCATCCTCTAACATATGTATCGTGAGTAATGTAACCATCAATTGCATCTACGGAGACGCCTAAGCGGGTTCGTGATCTCGACCATGATACTGAAAAGAGGGTTATACCTAGGGTGGCGGTGGAGTCGGGCTAAGCGAGCCGTGGCGGTGTGGTGTAGTGGCGAGGCGACATTTGTCTGAAGCAGACCGCACGGCGCCGGGAACTCCGACTCAGCTCCGACGGGCTCTTCTCTGCAAAAATGGAACAAAATACTGTCATTTAAAAAAAATTCGGCAGAACCTCCCCTGCACGGTGAGGTTTCCAAAACCTGCAAAAAACAACGGCACGATGGCCGACAACCACATATACAACCACAACCACAACTACACCGCCACAACCACCACGCCACCTCCTCCACAAGCACTTATTAGTTATTAACACACAAGCACTTCAACTAGCTATTAAAGAACTAAACACCATGAGTGGATGAGCAATTGACAACATGACTGTTAAAGAACTAAACACCATGAGCAATTGTGCAGATTATACAGGAAACAAGAACAAAGTGGTATTGAGTTCTTATTGCAACTTATAGTGGGAAACATGTGCAACGGGTTAGTTCGTCAATATTTCATTGGCGGATATACTACTCACTGCAAGCATAAGATCATTAAACAAAATCTCAATCTACATTTAATATGACAATGCCCCCATCTGCAGTACGAAGGTCAAGAAAGCTAAAGCAACATATATAAAAATTAAAGATCCCTCTGCACAATAAATTATATTGCATCCTCGGACGTAAAGCTTATATTTCATTTTCTATAAGCGAACACAATTCTCATCTTGTCACTCTTGTGCCACCATGTAAAGTTTTAGTGCATCTTTGCAGATCTGAGACAAAGGAAAAGGCTATATTGATTGGATTCTGTTGCTTTGCCTCCATTCTCCATCATAGAATATTGTTTATAGTTAAGTTTTTCCTCTGTTTCCTCAAAGTTGATTTTGACAAGATGAATTCCTTACTATAAGCTCCAAGTGAACATTATCAAAGAAATACATAGAGACAGAGTATGACCAATGTTTTATCAGAGCTAACCCTATTTTCGTAAATTCTTGGCGTCCAAAGCGTCGATCGCCTCTCCACTGCAACAACTCAAAACTAGACCAAATGAGACAATCGATGCAGTGAGTGTTTCTTCTAAGGCCCAATTAAAGGATGTCAAAATCATTAGTCAAAAACTAAGCAAAGGGATATCCTCACCTCGCTATAAACACATGATTTGGTTACATTCTTAACCCTTCTTCTCTAACCACAGACCACGGCGAAGCGTGAGGGAGGCGTGGCACAAGGCCGAAGCGCCTGTGAGGCCCAGGTGGCGCGAGGAGGGGTGGCCGGGCGGAGGCGAGGGCGCGGGAGGGAGGCGGTCGCCGGGCGTGGAGGCGGTCGAGGAGGGGCGTGGGCGGGCGCGGGAAGCCGGGCGTGGGCGGGGGCGGCGGCGGCGGCGGGGCGATGGCGCTGGCATGTGGCGATGTGCAAGTGTGCGTGTGTGCGATGTGGCGCGGCTCTAAGTCATAATGAGAGGTTTGCCGAGTGCCCGCGATCCGGCACTTTCGGCAAACAATTTTTAATTTTTAATTTCTTTGCCGAGTGTCGGATCGAGGGCACTCAAGAAGAAGAGCCAAGTTCGCCGAGTGCCCCGACACCAAGACTCGGCAAACATTAATTTTTTTTAAAAAAAGCTTTGCCGATGGCTCCCCTGGCACGGCACTAGCAAATAGGAAATTTTTTAAAAAAATAACAAAATCCCTTTGCCGAGTGCCGGCTGTGTGGCACTTTCGGCAAAGACTACTTAGAGTCTTGTGGCACGGCACTCTAAGAACGTTCTTTTTTATTTTGGCCTCCAAATTTTTGTGCAGCCCTCCTCTGATGTCAGGTACTCTATGTTAGGATTTGGTACATTTTGTGGCTTTTGTTATATATAGTTAATTTATTTCATTTACTATAATTATTTGAAAAATGCAAATTTGTAAGCATCAGACGTGCATCGAATAATGGAATTTAATGATTCAAAAATGATAGTCATGTTATTGAGTGTAGTGTGAGGCCGTATCCGAGCGGACCGAAATTTGAACATCTTGTTGTGAAACATGGCCGCAAGTGAACTTCTTGGTTCAGTGTTTTAAATTCTATAAAAAGCAAACAAAATCTGAAAATTATGAAACTTGTGGAATGTCATGATATCATATATTTGGCTGTGATAAAAATTTGAGAAGGTTTAGCTCAAATTTGCGTTGTCACGTCGATGCTTTCAATCGGGACATCTCCAAATATAATATAAGTATCAAATGTACCAAATGTCATAGAGTTTGCATCAAGGAGGGTCATTACAAAAAATTTGGAGGCCAAAAAAATTTATCGAAAGTGTCGTGGCACTGTCAAGACTCGGCAAGGCAAAGGTTCTTGAAGCCGGCCGTGCACCGCACTCGGCAAGATTTATTTTGCCGAGTGCCAAGCGGCCGACGCCGGCAAATTTGACGTCGGGCGGGAGCCGTTACCTCACGCCGCCTTTGCCGAAAGTGCCCTTTTTGCCGAGTGCAGCACTCGGCAAGCGCGTTCTATCGAGTGTTATCATTTGCCGAGTGCGAGTTCTTTGCGAGTCGGCACTTTCGAAAAATAGCTCTTTGCCGAGTGCGATATTTGGCACTTTCGGCAAAGATTTTTGCACTTCGGCAAAGAAGCCGAGTCCTAGTGCATGCGATCGAACAAGATATGTTTGAGATGAGACACCACCTACGACTTTGGAATGGGCCATGGCGAGCTCATCAACCATCCGCTGCGGCCGTCGGTAGCGCCGTCACATCACGGGACCACCTCCACGAGCTGCTCTTCCTCAAGGCCGTGATCAAGGAGACGCTCGCCGACGCAGCTGGTCAGCCGCTCCTCGTGCCTCGGGAGACGCCCGGACACCGAATTGCTTTCGGCTACAGCGTCTCGGCGGGGACCCGCGTCATGATCGACGCGACCCAAATAGGAACTGAAGTCCTGCCAAAGACGTACTCCGCCGACCCGTCCCTCGGTGGCTGGCGAACTTGCTGTAACACTTCGACTGGTGTGGACCTCGTCCCAAGCGTGTATAAGGATGAAATCTGTTGGGGGTATAAATCGTGAAGTATTTTGTCTCATTATCAATATATATATGCATAATACAAGATATTTCACAAAAACACCTATGACCCATACGACCGCCTCGTGTCAAGGGTTGTGATGTCCTCGGCACCAACCACGGCTAGAGTAGACCTTATAAGCGATTTTGGGTTATCTCATCTCAAAAACTAGCTTGATAGGTGGTATCACTCTCACGTTTATAAATCGTGTTCTCGCCTCCTCCTACACGATGTGAGACTATCGCATTCACACCACATTATATATGTATACTCCATTAATTGTTAGAGTGCTAGCTTCGTGTAGATTATTTAACAGAGGGTTGACATGGCTTACGACGAGCTAGTAGTTCCCAGCTCTGGCAGCGGCAGCAGATCGCTTCTCTTTGTCGTCCCTCCTCCTATGCTACTTGGCCACAATAACAACACGAGGTTGATATTTTTATCCTAAGTCTTGGCCTCTCTTACGTGGAAACAACCACTAAGATCCGAGGAAATCGGCCTTCTCGCCAGGACTCTCCAATAGCGGATCATTTTGATCCAGCTCTGATCTCATCGGGAGACAGTATGAGGATAAAAAAGACTTTAAGATCACAGAAATAATCAACCAATGTAACAAATTGGTCGAAATCTTTCGGGACTTACCCTCCTGGAGTTTTTGGTCGATCGTCACGACCAATATACTAGAGCATCGGATGTGCTCGGGCCTTTAGGAGACTAATCCGGCGCATAAGAAATTCTTTACCACGTGCCAGGAGGTCAAACCCCTGACACTAAGGAGTTGGATGGCTTCAACCCATCTCCTTATTTTTTTCCCTCCTTCACGGAGGAGCACCACTCTGGATTCTCGGTCGCCTTCCTACCAGCATAGTAAATGCTATCATTTTGAGTGACTGTCATGTTGAACTAGCTTTTCTTTCATGACAACCACGAAGACTTTGAGTACATACAAATATACTCATCGGCCTTTCCATCGTGGAGGCGCAAAGTGCATTCTCTAGGCGTCCCAGACGTTTTCCTTGTCTTCTTCATCCTGTAGTAGTACTTGAAGAGATCTAGATTTGCGGCAATTCCCAAGTATGCTTCATAGAGATAGACGAAGACGTTGAAGTTGGCGATGGCATTGGGGCAAGATTCACCAGTTCAACTCCGTAATGCTCCAAAACCTTGGGAAGAAAGGAGTGAACTAGCAACCTGAATCCGCATTCGATATATACGAGGAAAACAGGAATTTCTCCATCTTCGCCGCTCAGAGAATGCTCTTCGGCTGCTGATCTCCAAGAAATCAGGTCCTTGTCAGGAAGCAACCCAATCTTCTCCAAACTATCAAGCTTCTTGCTCAGATCAGAAGCCGATCAGTTGGTGATACGATCCGACATGGCGAAGTTTTGGATGAAGAAAAAGAGGAGGTCGTAGAAGGTTGTGGATAAAAGGAGGTCGGAGGTGATTTTTCTCTCAGGAGATGAAAAGAGAAAGCAAGAGGCGTAAAATCCTAAAGCTCTGCGTTAAAGTGGTTTTATAGCCGTAATTCTTTAACTGCATTGAGGAGTTACCTAGAGTCTAACGGACACAAACCAAAGTCCAACGAACAGGAAAACTCTTCGAGTCCTAAGGCGGTTTCTCAACTTTAAAGTAAATCTGAGACCACCTCATGTGTCACGGCATTAAATGAAGGTGCCTCAAACGACTTCATCGGGAAAAAAGTGTTCACATAGCCAATTCACTTAAAGTTCGGGGGCTAGCTGACGAGGATTAAAATCTCTATGTATTACTTAATACATAATAAAAGACCATATGTCTTCGTGGTCGTAACCCCGAAGGCTAACAACCCCTGTGATCGTAAGGATTCCAGAGGTTACATAAAAAATATCCTGGCCGGATGAGGTCCTGTACCCAGTCCCCGACCAGATAACTGCTCGTAGAGACAATGAACTAGCATTCAGATCTAACTCCGAGTATATTCCTTACTGTGTAATGAATGGAACACATGTCATATTTGCTCTATACCACACAACGTTTCATGGTCCTAAGACACTGACAATAACCACCCTTCGGTTGAGTATCTCACAGACACACAACCGCCGAATGGTTGGTACTTTATCAACCGTTGCCTCGCTCTGACCAGCCGCGGCACTTCCAACAGGCGCTTCTTCAAGGAGCAACTGCCACCTCTTCGACGGTTACATAAAGATGGAGCGTGGAGGAACGATGAGATCAAGTTGCATCGGATTGAGGCATAGCAATCAGCATTAGATTCATGTTTCAAATCTGATTGTGCAATAGAGCAAACATTACGCTCAGTGTAATTAGGATTAGTCCACTGCCTTGTCAAAGGCACCTCCTGTAATAGCAGGTTCATAGCAATGAAAGAAGCAGTTACACTCTCTCAAAAACTCTTTGTCATTTTTTCTTTTTATTTAAGTAAGATCGATTTACTTAATCACAACACATATTTATATAATCTACTGAATAGATGAAAAAACCAACGTGGGATCAGGGCAGTCGGCCTAGGCCCGATTCCTTAACGGTGCCCATTTGGTTGACGAGCGGTGAGGACACCTCTGAAAGAGACTATGGTTGTTATTTCCACGCCCAACAATTGCAAATGAGCCATAAAGTCATCAAACGCTGCCATCTCAGTTGTCAAAGTCAGTACTGGGCAGATCAACAACTCAACATGTAGTGCTCAGTTGCATATCAACCCTCAATCGTAACGTAAGTCCATGCATCTTCAAAGTCAAGAAAGTTGACTACTAAGTTCAGTCATGCATGTACTTCATTTGATCTATATCTATAATAATTAGAGGTATTTTTAGAAGCCCCATGTTAATCCTAGGAGAAAAGCTAGAACCACGTTAATCCTAGGAGAAAAACTAGAAATTCTCACAATAATCATAAAAACTAGAAATTCTCACAATAATTGAAAAAAAGAAAAAATCTAGGCTATCTAACTTTTTTGTACCGTATAATCTACGGCTTAGATTAAATATAGATATGTTCATATCTTCTAGAGTCCTACAATTCAAAACAAAAGAGAGTTTGAATAGAGTGCTAAACACAATCTTCGATGTATTATATTGTACTCTTGGAAATAAAAACAACTTGCCCACATAGATGAGACTATGTCAGACTTGACTAAAAAACTAGATATACAAATGGACCTATAGAAGGCCATGAGTCTGACACACACATTCAACGATAATATGCATGCATCCAACTCAATTTAGTTGGTCCATCTTGATATACCTAATATATACGTGCATGGAGCTAGCCACTAAAAGTATTAGGTGATAATTAAATACCATGTACAATAGTTAACTCAATTTATGTGAGAAGAAGATAAAAAGAAAGTTAAAGATTTACACATTAAGACCCCGCTTAGAATACAAGAATTCGAAAGAAACAGTCAAAGGCTAAGCTCGGTCAACAAGAAGGAATAAAAGACTAAATATATGAAAAAAGACTAGAAATTCCCACATTAATCGTAAAAGGAGAAAATCATGGTAGTTCAATCTTCCTTACTGAGTTCATCTACAGTTTAGATTTATATGTATTAACAAACGTGTCCGACATGGAAACTGAAAAAAAAATCATGGCATGCGTGCATGCACAAAGCCTGATCCAATTACAACTCTAGAGTCTGGATGTGACTTCTTAACTTGGCTCTCTCCATGGTGTACTGCACTAGCAAAATAATACATTGGCACCCATGCATCTCTCTCACACACACGTTTCTACCTCCTTTTCCCAGTATATTTTTTAGTCAAAGAAATATTATTTAAAATATGTATTATCATGCTAATTAAATCTATATATCTATACTAATTGGAAGCTCCTCTAGGAGCGTCCACGTTAATCCTAGGTGGAAAATATCTCTATACTAATTAGAGGCTCCTCTAGGAGCTCTCACATTAATCCTAGGTAGAAAAAAAAACTAGAAATTCTCATACTAATCTGAGAAAACAATAGATAGAAATTCTCACACTAATCGAAGAAAAAAAAAATCTCATCCATGCATCTTGTGGCCTAAGGCTCTGTTCTAGCTATATACGAGTCTCATACAGTTATATCTTCTGGTATGCCTGTGTCCGAATAGGAGACATTGAGCCAAATTGCTTCCGTATATGGATATACATGAAAATCTTTTCCTTTTTTAATGAATATATCTCCCTATTTTTTCTTCTCTGTCATAACTTCCACAACCAATATAGTTAGTTGCTCACACGGAGACAAACAGAAATGGCAGTTGTATTAGAAGCTCCTACAATAGTTCTACAAGAGAAAATGTCAAAAAATATAGCTTTCAACTTCTCTTTCGGTTCTCATTCATGTAGCTTGAAATTTTATATTCAGGATAAAAAATACTAAAATATATACTATAGTAATGTTAAAAAAATTCTACAAAATTTAATGTACTTTTGAAATAAAATAAAGAGTGCATTTTTAAAATTGCTAACCGTGCAGTGCACGGGTTGATGACTAGTATTTCTAAACGAAGGGAATATTAAATTTAGCTGGAAGTTTGTATGCGCTTGTTTACATAATTGACGCACCAAACACTCCAGGTACCCTTCTTCCACAGGGTTACACATTAATCAAACATATCAAGTCCTAATTAATAGCACAAGGTTAGTCACCAAATCCAGTACAATTAGGTGGTGATCCAGCATCATCAACTTATTGATTATCCTCTCTAGTTACCAGCTCATGTTTTGAGGCCTCACCAGACATGTTTTGAGTCCCTGCCTAAAAACATGGGATGGATGTGGACTTGAGAGCTACCTGACGGGATTTCATAACAATATGTAGCATCGGAAGAGTATGGTCATACGATGGCTAGACTACCACACGGGGAGATGTGGGAGTACGATGAAATCTGTTGGGAGTATAATTGTATAAATATGTGAAGTGTTTAGCATGATTACCAATATATATGCATAATATACTAAATACAAGATATTTCACAAAAACACTTATGACCCATACGACTGCCCCTGGTGTCAAGGGTTGTGATGTCCTCGTCACCAACCACAGAGTAGCAGCCTTGTAAGCGATCTTGGGCCATCTCATCTTAAAAGACTAGCTTGATAGGGGGTATTACTTTCACGCTTATAAATCATGTTTTGCCTCCTCCTACAACCGATATGAGACTACCACAACGCATTTTATATATATATATATACACACACTCCATTAGTTGTTAAGAGTGCTAGCTTCGGTGTAGAGTAATTAACAGAGGATCGACATGGCTTACGACGAGCTAGTAGTTTCCACACTCTCTCCATTAGTTGTTAAGAGTGCTAGCTTCGGTGTAGATTAATTAACAGAGGATCGACATGGCTTACGACGAGCTAGTGGTTTCCAGCTCACAAGCAGCAGCAGCACTGCTTCCCTTTGTCGTCACTCTCCTCTTCCTCGTACGCTACTTGGCCACAACAACAACACGAGGTCGTCGTAATGATCATGGTAAGCATCCTCCCTCGTCCCCTCCAAGCCTGCCGGTGATCGGGCACCTGCACCTCGTCGGCGCCCTCCCCCACGTCTCCTTCCGTGACCTCGCACGGAAGCACGGCCCCGACCTCATGCTCCTCCGCCTCGGCGCCGTCCCCACACTCGTCGTCTCCTCGCCGCGCGCCGCCGAGGCCATCCTCCGCACGCACGACCACGTCTTCGCCTCCAGGGTGCGCTCCCCCGTCAACGACATCATCTTCTACCGCTCGTCGGACGTCGCCTTCGCCCCTCTCGGAGAGTACTGGCGTACGGCGAGAAAGCTTGTCACCACGCACATGCTCAGCGCCAAGAAGGTGCACTCCTTCCGCCATGGCCGTCAGGAAGAGGTAACTAACTGCTAATTAAATAGGCGTGCCGCGTGCATACGTGCATGTCGCGCGAATTAAGCACCATGCGTGCATGCTGGCTAGTTGATTTCTGACATAATTAATACATATATATAGGTGCGCTTCGCGATGGCCAAGATCCGTGAGGCGGCGGCGTCCGCTCCTGGCACGGCGGTGGACATGGGCGAGCTTCTGGGCTCGTTCACAAACGACGTCCTGTGCCGCGCGATAGTGGGCAAGAACCTGCGGGAGGAAGGCCGGAACAAGCTGTTCCGTGAGCTGATAGAGATCGACGTGTCGCTCCAGGGGGGCTTCAACCTCGAGGACCTGTTCCCGAGGCTGGCAATGGTGGACGTGTTCTCAAGGGTGATCTGCGCCAAGGCCAGGAGGATGAGCAAGAGGTGGGACGACTTACTCGACAAGATCATCGACGAACACGCCGCCGCCAAGTCGTCGTCGGTAGTACCGCGTCATCACGTCGACGACGAGCAGCAAGACACCGGCAACCTCATAGCAGTGCCGGCCCTAGAGAGGTGCCAGAGGTGCGCCAGCCGAGGGCCCATAGGAGGGAGGGGCCCAGGCCCATGTATACGAATACGAGACGTCAAGACCCCCCAGTCCAGCAGTCCATAGACCATAGTATACCGTATATATACGGTAGCACCAGCGACGTCCACGCCGCCAATCGCCTCGCCGGCAAGCACGAAGCACCAGCGCCTCCCGCTCCTCGCCCGTCCGTTAATAAATGCCGCCAAAGTGCACTCCTAGTACTCGGTACTCATATAGTCATATTTTTCTTCTAATTTAGGTCTTAGAATATTAGAATGTTACCTAAGAAACATTTGTCGGGGGCTCAGAAAAGAAAACGGAAAAAACTAGAAGATCAATTTATTGAATCTCAAAAGGTGCTATACATAAGTTTTTTCCAGCTTCAAGCGATGTTGTGCTCGATGATAATCCTGTAGATGCACTTGATATTGAAGAACAAGGACAAGAACAAGTTAATGATATTTTAAGTGAGCAAGTTGATGCCAATGATGATGCTACATGAATGAAAATTTACTGACCTTCCTCTGAACCTGAAAATTCAATTGATGATGTGCAACCTGCTTCTATGCATGATGTCTTTGATCCTAGAACTTGGGGAAATCTTGATAATAAGGGTAGAGATATATTGATTGAAAAGGGGCCGGTGAGAGAATTGAATCTTGAGTTCCCTGTAGATGCTCTTAATAGACGTTTTTCATATGCTTACTACTCCAGAAAGTTAAGCAATGGTGAGGTGGTTGATAGAAAATGGTTGGTTTACTCTAAACATGTGGACAAAGTTTTTTGTTTTGTCAAAATTGTTCAAATCAAGTCGAGCAAAAGTTTGCTAGCACTTGATGGATTGAGGGATGGAGACATCTTAGTCTTAGACTCAAGCAACATGAGAATAGTGTTGAGCATATAACAAACATGAATACTTGGAATGAACTTAGGCCGAGGTTGAGCAAAAATAAAACAATTGATGATGATTTGCAACGAAATTGCAAAGGAGAGGGAGCGTTGGAGACAAGTTTTAGTAAGAATTGTTTTACACAAGTTTCTTGCTAAACATAATTTGGCTTTTCGAGGGAAAAATGAGAAACTATATCAAGATAACAATGGTAACTTTCGGGCACAGTTGAAATGATGGGTGAATTTGATCCCGTGATGCAAGACCATATTAGGCGATTCAAAATAGTGAGATTCATCATCACTATCTTGGGCATAAAATTCAGAATGAGATGATTTCCTTCTTGCGATTGTGTGAAACAAACTATATTAAAGACCATCAAGGATGCCAAGTATTTTTCTCGTGATATTAGATTGTACTCGGATGTGAGCCATGAAGAACAAATGACTCTAATTATTCTTGTGTCAATATGTCGAGGAATGTTCCAAGGGTAGAGGAGTTCTTCCTAGAGTTCTTGAAGGTAGATGACACATCAGGATTGGGTCTTTTTAATGAATTAAAGAATGCATTGGCCTCTCTTGATTTGAATATTGATGATGTGAGAGGACAAGGCTATGATAATGGTTCAAATATGAAGGGAAAACACCAAGGTGTTCAGAGCCGTTTGCTTGAAATTAATCGAAGAGCACTATACATGCCGTGTGCATGTCATAGTCTGAATCTTACTCTTTGTGATATGGGAAAATCTTGCAGGTAAACTATTTCTTTTTCATATAATATGCCATGATTTGGGAAAAGTTTGAATCTTACTATTTGTTAAATCTTGCAGCAAGCTATTTCATTTTTGGTGTCATCCAACGTATATACACATTGTTTGCAAAATCTACCAAAAGGTGGAAGATTTTAGTTGACAATGTCCTGTGATTGACAGTTAAGTCATGGTCTAATACACGATGGGAAACCGAATAAAAAGTGTTCAAGCTATCGATTCCAAACTCCTCAAATAAGATCACTTTAATAGCTTAGAAAGGCTTCAACGATGACCCAATGGCGGTTAGTGAATGTCAATCTTTGGTGAGTGCACTTGAGAATTTTGAATTTTTAGTTGGTTTGGTTATTTGGCACGACATTTTATTCTCTATAAATAAGGTGAGCAAGAAGTTGCAATCTAAAATTGTGAGTATAGATGCTACTCTCAAACATATTGAAGGTGTCATATCATATTTTAAGAAGTATAGAGATGAAGGTTTCACTTAGTATGGATACAAACAAAAAATATTGCAAATTTGAAATGGATGTAGAGCCAAAATTTCGTACAAAACGTCAAGGAAAGAGAAAGAAACATTTTGATGAACAAGGTGACCAGATTTGAGGAAATACAACGATGCATTGTGGACTCATTTAGAGTAGAGTACTTCAATGTTATGATTGATGCTGCAATTGCTTCATTGACTAGTAGATTTGAGCAGATGAAAGAATTTGATAATGTTTTTGGGTTCTTGTTCAACTCGGAAAATTTGAAATCTTTGGATGAAGCAGATCTTTGGCTGCGCAGCAAGAATTTTGTGGAAACATTTTCTCATGGTAACTCATCCGATGTTGAGATCAATGATTTTTTTCCAGAATTAAAGGTGCTGCAAGTGACTTTGCCAGATTCTTTGATGTCAGCGCTTGAGATTCTGGAGTTTGTTATGGCTGCAGATTGCTATCCAAATGTTTCAGTTGCCTATCGAATCCTCTTAACTGTACCTGTGACTGTAGCTTCGGCTGAAAGAAGTTTCTCAAAATTGAAGTTGTTGAAGAACTATTTGAGATCAACTATGTCACAAGAAAGGCTAAATGGCTTGGCTATGTGCACCATCGAGAGGGATATCTTGGACACTATTGATCTCAATACCGTCCTTGATGATTTTGCATCAAGAAATGCCCAAGAAGTATCTTTTATGAGAAGCAATGGATATGATGGATTTCTATTCTTCCTCAAGGTAATCATATTAGTTTTAGTCTACATTGTTTCTCAATAATTATCAAACATGTTAAATTAAAATATATCACTAGATTTGTTTTCACTTTGTAAGAAAAATTAGCGGTTATATATATATTATAAGATGTATATATAGTTTAGAGGGGCTGTCATGACGAGTCCGCCAGAGGGCCTTCGAAATCCTAGGACCGTGTTGCCTCATAGATGTCTTGCTCTCTCAAAGAGAACACTACGGTCTCACCGAGAGACAACGTCAAGGCCATCTTGATGGTACCTAATTAATTAACTTGCAATTAATATATATAAAAGCAAAAGAAACTTAGAATTAATCCAAAATACGTAGTTCGTTACACTATATTAGTTGTACGTACTCAAAGGAAAAGAAAAATAATTAATTTGTAGGACATGTTTCAAGCACGGAGACTCGGCATCTCGGCGATGGAATTCGCCATGGCGGAGCTTATGCGGAACCGGCACACGATGGCCAAACCGCAGGCCGAGGTGAGGGCAAACATGGTGCCTCCAAAGAGGCGGAGAAGGAGCAGACATGGTGACCACCACCACCACCGAAGAAGAAGGCACGAAAGCAACAAGGCGGCCTACACCAAGGCGGTGGTGAAGGAGACGCTTTGCACTGCACCGGTGCCATTCTTCATCCGCGCCTCAAGACCGCCGATCGCCAGTGGACGGCTACACGATCCCCTCCGGCTGCGTGTCATCGTCAGCGTGGGGCTCGGGGAGGACCCAAATATTGGGACAGACCGGAGGAGTTTGCGCGGAGAGGTTTCTTCTCGGAGATGGCGGCGGTCAATGGGCGTTGAGTACAAAGGGAATGATTTCCAGCTGGTGCCGTTTGGGTCTGGACGGAGGATGTGCCCCGGGATAAACTTCGCGGCGGCTACCATCGAGGCCATGCTAGCCAACCTTGTGTTCCATTTTGATTGGGAGCTGCCGGCGGCAGAGACAACAATGGACAGTAGCGGGGGGATTGATATGACGGAGGTGTTTGGGTTGTCGCTCCGCCGGAAGGAGAAGCTCCTCCTCGTTCCAAGATTCCCCGCCGGCCATATACATTAATTAATTATTCCAACCTACATGCAGCTAAAGTATATTTTCGTCGAATGTATGTATGAACATATATAGTATTTTACCTTTCGCATGCGAGTCGGAGGGTGTTAATTTGGTTGGAGTAGTCCTCGTACCGTACAAGCTACCTAGGATAAAGCAGGGATTTCATTGCCGACCGATTTTCGGTCAAAAATCGGTTCTCTCGGGCTTACCGGTGCCCCCCATTTGAAATCCAAACCACCTCCGAAAATATCGGCCTATTTGAATTGAGCCCAGCCCAAATCGCCCATCTGGCCTGCTCTCTTCTTTTTCCTAGCCTAGGTCACACCGTCACGGTCATGGCAGCACAAATTCTTCGGTTCCATCCCCTTCTTCGGTTTTCTTCCCCACTGGTGCCGGCTCAAATTCTCTTCTCCTCTCCAGTCTTCTTCCCTGGCTAGCGGCGCATGGAGGTTTGCGGCGAGTCGACGACCCATCCAAGCTTCTTCTTCGACTCCTCCCTAGGTTTGCGCATGGAGGTTCTTCGGTTTTCTTCTTACTGGCGGCAGCTCGGATCCTCTTCTCATATCCAGTCTTCTTCCCTAGCGGCGCTTGGAGGTTTGCTACCTTGTTATCTGTTGTTTGGTCTTACCAATGGATCGATCACCATGTGTTGCAAAGTTTCAGCCTGGTTGTTGGTTCAGAATCTCCATTGGATTCTTGTTATGATACAGTTGATAGACTGGAAAGTAAAAAGAACGCTCTTTGAACATGAACTGTCCCCAATTTGCATATGCGAACTATAGCATGCTCGTTTTCTTTCTTTCTTTTGAGCAAGCACTATAAAATCTCCAGGGTCATATTTCTGAAAATTAATTTTCAGTAGTAATTAACTTGTAACACTATAGCATGCTCGTTTTCTTTCTTTCTTTCAGTTAAGGGGAAGCACAGAAAGGGGTTTGTTGATTTTCAGCCGAATTTGATTAAATTTCAAAATGTTGTTTGAAATTTTCGGCTGAAATCAGCCGAAATTTTCCAAAAATTGGGAAAATCGGTTCTATCGGTACCCTCCAGTAAAAAAACAGAGCCAATTATCAAAACCCTGGGATATATATGCCTCAATTAAAGTTATCCGCCGAAGATTGTTTTTTTCCGTCGTGCAAGTCCAACCCAGCACTCACTCTAGGTAACCTTCTTGCACAGCGTTACACATTAATCAAACAAGGTTAATTATCAAATCCAGTAATTAGGTTGTGATCCAGCATCATCAACTTATTGATTACCCTCCTCTAGTTACCAGTTCATGTTATCATAATAATATCCGGCACTAAGGTGATTCAAATGACAGTTTATCCATGTGGTAAGTAACATGGCAATCCTCGATAATTATTGACATGGGTAAACCAATTATAAAACACTAAGCACAATATGATCACCTCTAACGACGTGCTGATAACTTATTGGCCGCTAACATAGCGAGTCAAGTCAACACGGAATATAAGGATTCCGTGTTGTTGCTTTCATTCGAATTTAATTAGATAATATCAAGAGAAAATTGATTGATAGTTTAAGGTAGGAAAGTAATTAGAGAGGCAAATTATGGGGGATAAATAGAAAAGAACCATTGGCATAAATTGATACTTACAAATATTTATCAGGGTGTTACGATTGTCTCCCGGCTGACTTCACGCTGTAGAAAAGAAAATACACAAAGAAACGTACGGTCAGCCTCAGATGCTCAAATATATTACAGTTGCTACAAGAAAATTTACAGAGAGCAGGGCGTGTATCGTGACGAGGCTACGCTGTACTGCGGGACACGCGAATAAGAAATGCCGCAAGCTGCCGACTTAATTCGCGGAAAGAAACAAATGAAAGCGGCTGTCGCTGGCGTAACGCGAGACGACGACCGACTTGCCGTAGGGACGGACGCATCTGGTTTTGGAACGGCTCGGCTGCGTGCGGCACACAAAAGCGTTCGTGCTTTTGTGGTGTACCACAGCGGCACGGCGAGCGGCACCGTGCTACCGATCGACTGGACTCACGGACGGAGGCGGAGGCGGAGGCGGTTGGGTTGTTGTTGGCTGGCTCATCTCATCGGTGTGCCGTGCGTGCGCGTCAGTCGAACCGCACCTTTTTCTTGGTTTGACAACATTTGGCTAATCTGGTTGCCTACCCTGCGAAGAAAGCTAAACACACCAAAGGAAAATCTAATATTTTCCTTCACACGACACACGGACATCAGAGAGTATATGTAGGCGATGGCGTAGGCGGTGTCGCCGCCGGCGCAGGTGAAGGTGGAGGTGGCGTCGTCGTAGGCGTAGCTGTAGGCTCGCGGGCACACCTTGTCTTTGTCCAACTTAATTATTTGCATGTCGTACTCTACGGTGATAATCATGAAGTCGTTGTATTCCATTGTACTAGCTTCCTACCAAGCTATATAGGTAGGTTCCGGCGCATGCGCCTCAACAAATATTAAGAAAGTTAGCTCAGTACCATTGTGTTGGATCGTGTTAGCGACTAGATGAGGTGAATATAAGCTAACTTTTCTCTGTCTGGATTTCTGCTCTTTTTTTACTCTAATAACTATGCTTAGCTATGAAGAATAATGTCTAAAAATAACAGTGAAAGAATTGAACCAAAATCAAGAAGTTCAACCATCAATCCCCCTCGGTCGGTCTGAGCGGTCTGACCTCTCCTCAAAGTGATAGAAAAATTAGCACGATTTCATATTCACAAAATTACCTAACTTTTTTTCTATGAATTCAAATCACTTGAAATTTCATACACAACTCAACAAGAAGGTCAAGAATATATTCCAATCAAACTCTAGACAATCATGACCAAGATTCTAAGAGTTTCTTGTTTGAGTGCAAAACGGTTCAAAATCGGGTGAAAACCAAAACTTAATTCAAAGACTCGCTAGTGGATTAAAGATGGTCAAAATAAGCTTAGATCAACTTCCACAAGTCCTAACGAGCTATATCACACCAAAATACTAAGGTAAAACACATAGAATATAAGAACCTAAAATCTTAAGAAAAAGAGTAAGAACGAGAGATAAATCATATTTACATAAATTTGATTGAATTGATGTCGAGAAAAATTAATAATTCATAGTACAGCCACAAACTCGTGTAATACTCTAGCATCTTCTATTGCATGTAGTCAATTGTTTTCCATTGTACTAGTACGTTTTCGCTTCCTACCTACGTACCTAGCTATCTATGTAGGCCACATCGCATGCATCTCAATTAAGAGCATCTACAATAGGTTGTTTCTTAGTTTGTTACTAAGAGGAGAGAGAGTACTCAATCTAATAACAAGAAACAACCATTCCAATAGATTGTTTCTTAAGCTTGTATCTAAGACTTAATTGCTACAAGCATGTTGGTAGGCAGTGGGACCCACAAAATGAATGTTTAAGTAACAACTAAAGGCTCCAATAGAGTATTTTGTTGTTACTAGTTGTTACTTACGTCTTGGTATTAACAATCTCATAGTTTCTTCATATAGAAACAGCTTCACTCTCTCTCCTCCCCTTCTCTCTTCCACATCATCAAAATGCTGATGTGGCATGCTCTTAGTAACAGCTGAGGTGTATTGTTGTAGATGCTCTAATAGTAAGAAAATTAGCTCTGTATCATTGCACGAGGTATAAATTAAAAATTGTCATTTCGTGTGCGGATGAAATGTGAGGCCTGGGCTACATGTCAATCACACTTTAGATGATATTTTCCAACTCGGTAGTCATTGTGATGGTAACGAGCAATATTGTCTATTAATATTTGACAGTGATAGATAGATAGCATCAATCCTGCAGGACATGCACCTAGGGCCTATATATTAGGAAATTCAACTTGACCTGAGTACAAATTCAGGAAACTCCAAACATATAAATCAACACAACAAGACGTATGTTGTAAATAATGTACAGAAAAATAGGAATGTGAAACACAAGTTTTACGTGAAAAATATTTTCGAGAAAAACTACGGACACACAAAGACAGTATTGCTATAGGAAAACGAAGCGCTTACTCTTCCCTATTGACTACATAGATATATTTATAATGATACATAAAAAACTCAGTGTAAGAGTGAAATTATGAGTTGAAGTAGGAAACGAAATTCGTATCACACTCAGACTCAATTCGTATCACACTCAAACTCAACAATCTCCACTTTGAGACGAATTCCTCCTGTAGGCAAACAAAACACGATCTCCTCGAAACAGATTAGCATGAACACCTTGTATGCCGAACGTCCATAAAACTACTGGATGATACAAACTAAGTCTGAGCAAATTGTTTTAGACTTAGTTGATACCAACTAAGATAGATTTTTTTCGCCTTTAGCCTATATTTGATTACTTTAGTTGGCTAAATTGTTTTAGACGCACTCACAAGATTGTCAACATAATTTGTAATTTTTTGTAGTTTCATGCACCCAATTGAAGTAACTTTTGCTTATTGGACACTTATTAATTATTATTAATGCAAAAATATTTAGAGATAGATAGAACTTGAAGGTCCCTGCAGTTGCATATGGTCCCTTATTAATTACTATATCTACAGCCTGGAATATGTTAAAACTCGACTTTGATCAAAGATTTATGGAAGAGCTACATTTGCCTGATATTCATTTTGTTAGACATATTGCAAGAAGGCAAGATTTGTAACAAAAGGCATCAAAATTCATATTGATAGTTAAGTTGTGCTGAATATTTTATAAAAGGTTATGAATATCGATGAGGCATTAAAATGATATGCATGTAAATATATCACAACTTATTTTAGCAATAAGAAATCCAACTGCTCCCACAAGAAATATAGTTCCCAACAAATGTTTATTTCAAGTAGCCAACATAAAATTGCACTACTATTCATGGCCTCTAGGATTTAGAAAATAACTTAGTGTTTCTCATCCACAAGCAAAAAAAAATCAGGTCAACAAATTCATATTTCAGCCATCAAGAACAATTATCCATAATTTTAACAATAACTTTGCATGCTTCACATATGGTTCATCGACGACCACGCCACCAAGCCATCATCGGAGGCGGTGCTACAGCAACACCTCCACGACGATGAAGAGAGTGACTTCATCGATGTGTTGCTCTCTGTTCAACAAGAGTACAGCCTCACCAGAGACAATATTAAAACACTACTGGCGATATACATCTATATTTCTTTTTTTCTGAGCAACTAATGTATATAGGGAACGTAAGACAATGATGGATCCATGCATGCATGTACAGGTCATGTTCGAAGCTGGCACGGACACATCATTCATAGTGTTGGAATACGCCATGGTTGAGCTCATGCGAAACCCCACCGATGGCCAATCTACAAGCCGAGGTAAGGGAAGCGTGCCCAAGGAAAAGAAATAATTATCAAGACATCGATGATCGTGGCATGACCTACCAAGGCCGTCATCAAAGAGACGCTTGGCTCCACCCCGGCGCCGCTCGCGCCCCACCTCTCTATGGCCGATCGCGATGTCTTGGGCTACACCGCATTCTCCGACACACGGTCATCGCTAACGGTGGTGTAACACCCCACCAATCAACGGCCGGAATGCTACTAAAGAACCGTAACCTCCCTTGTATTATTAATTAATACCGGAGGTACCAATGAAATATCATAGGAAGGCATAAATAAAACATCCAATATATGGAGAAGGTATCCTTCCTTCACCGCTTAATTTCTATCTATTACAGTTCATCATAAACTAGATTCACAAGCAAGAATAAATCATGGAGAAGGTATCCTTCCTTCCCATCTTGGTTTACTTATTACAGTTCATCAACAAATCAACAGTTTACTCATTCATATAGTATGAACTACATGATATGATTTTATTAGGATGAAGGGTAGTGTGTGCAATCCAAGAAAAGCTACTCCTCCCATGCATGCCGCTCTTGCCGCTGGTACCTAAAAGCACAACAAAGCAAGGGTGAGTCCACAGACTCGGCAAGTATCAACAAGGCCAAATCTAGAAACACAATCCAAAGATTAATATTCACAATTAAACATTACGCTAAACATAGCCTTCATGCTTATGTAATGCAACCATGCAATGCACCTTTTAATCTTTATCTCTTTTCGCATTTTATCGGTAATGCGGGTATACAACCGTCGATGTATACCCATGCCTATGCACTTTGGCAATAGGGACCAAGAGCCTATACTCCACAAGTATAGGGACTTTGCCCATCATCGGCATGATGGGGACCTCTTTACTCATTGCCCACATTACACTAATGTGGGGATTTCTAGCCCGTCATCGACATGACGGGACCTCAACACTCATACTTGGTCACCACGTGACCAAAACTCAATCATGCTTACTACATGCATATGTTCAATGACATTATCTTCTAAACATATGAATTCAACATATACATAGTAACGTAAGCATTAACCATGAACACAGAAACTTTAACCATAGCTTGAATATACCAAGATATATTGTAATTCATCACAATAACATCCATGCATGGCAATCACGATCAAGACACAATCAATCTTAGCAAACAATCATCATTATTCTTTAACCCGAATACTTGCCTTAACCGCGAGAGAACGAGGATGCGAGAAGGTGCTGCCCTGGTACCCGCCCACCACCTGAATAATAATTATGAACCAAGCTAAGACAACCATACTGGACCCAAGATATAATTAATAGCTCAAACGAAAAAGACCAAACTCTCAAGCGCCTTCCGAACGTCCCACTTCTAACGATCGACCTGTCCCTCTGTGGACAGTCAACTTCTAAAATCATAACTTTCACTACCGGGGTCCAAATAAGGTGTTTTAAGACTTTCTGAAAGGTAATTAAATTACCTAGATAAACCTAGTTGGGGAGCCCTTCTGATTCTGCTATTTACTACCCCTACCAAGCCAATCTACAGAACATCAATATTCACGTCAGGTTCTCTGGACAGTACACTAAAACCACCATAACGTTTGCTACGATTATCCAAATATTGCGTTCTTTAGCTTCCTGGAAAGGTATGGAAATTATCTACAGTTTTTGTTATATCGAGATCCTCTGATTTCGTCTTTAACTAATGGCTTAACCCAGGTTTCTACAACCTGTCAGAAATCTGACAGACTAGCAGGACAGCGACACTAAAAAATTCATAACTTGCTGACCGTTAATCGGATTTGGGTGTTCTTGGCGGCCACGTAAAGCTAAGGACGTCACCCAACTTTCTAAGAGAAGTCATCCCCAGATTCTGCCTCTAAAGATACGAAAACCTACGTCCAAGAATCTGGACAGAATTGAATCTATTACCCGACATTGATTAAACAACCAATTAAACCTCTAAACTATCGGAGATCGGTGTTACCCTTGACAAATCGTTGACGAACACCCACACCAGCACCGGCACGAGGATCCTCTCCTTCTCTTTTCCCTTGCTTTCTCCTCAATTGGCCAATTCCCCGTTCCTCCTTCTTCCTTCCTCTCCATCCTTTCTCCTCTTGGCATAGCAGTAGGGGGGATGCTACAGTGCGGCGCTACAGTACTAGGGCGGCAGTACTGTAGCACTAGGTTTCCCCTCCTTTTATTGGTGGCGGCCCTCATGGGCCTCTGGGCCAAGGCCCGAGGCCCAAAGTTGTCAAAAACTGCAGAAAACCCTCTGCCTAATTGTCGCTAAATCTATATTATATTTGGTCCTTCTCCTAATTCAATTAATCTCTCCCAAATACTCTTTTGAATATTCTTGAATACTTTTGGGGTATTACATTCTACCCCTTAAATTGAATTCGACCCTAATTCTAATCACTCTTAACGCCAAGGTATATCCACAGTTAATACTTAAAAAATATTAGCACATACATTGTGAATAATTACGATATTGCTCGCTTGCTAGACTTCAAATTCCTGTGGTCTCTCTCTCTGTCATGCGACCAAAGCACCTTGACGAATCGACGTGTTACGCCTTATTACTCGTCCCAACCTTTCAAGAGTCACTCAACGGACATGACTTGAAGGTACGGTCTTATTTGTAGGTCAACGGTTCTAACGAAACTTCACACTCTGATTTCTCGAGTACTCCTAGACACCAGTCATACAAAACAATCAGGTTTCCACGCCAGACTCTAGACGGTCCTAGTAATACGCTATCTCTCAAATCTCCACAACTTTCAGAAACAACCAATGTACCTTGGGCCAACATTCCCTTGTACCAAGCCACACAACTCGCACATGGTACAAAAACTATTGTTTCTTGTATTAATCGATCTCTTCACTTTAACAATGGGCACCTCCTTCAACCAGGGACGCCAACGGAACTCATTTTTAACAAACTCTTTAGAAACAGAACATGGCGAAAATAAAGGATTCTCAAATCATCGCATAGCACACTAATTCTTTTCTTTTAATTTGGCAACCTCAAAGCTATGCTCAAACTGAACACAAAATCCACATCTAGGAAGAGAGACTCTTCCAATCCATAATAACATACTCTGATCAACTTCTCTACCAAGGGAATTACTTTGACATATAATTCCCCACACACCTCCATATAAATTTCAGCCACAATCACCTCACCTCAATCTTTTAAGGTTAATCAACTTGAAATTCACCACATTCACACTCATTTACTTTACCCAAAGTATTCTATCAAAGATCAACATACTATTCAAAATTCGCTTCTGTTCATTCACCTCTACACATAATATTGGGTCTCCAAGGTCCTAGCAGAAAACGCAAAGCCCCAAATTTAACCTCCAAGTCTCCTTCCATGAACTTCTAGTATACTTGACAGGTAACCCTCAGATCTGATGACTAAAATTTCACATGACTCAACAATACCCTCACTCATTAATATCAACATTCCTCACTAATTAAATAACAGCCTAAGGCGATTCATTTCACCAATCTTAGACCTTCTCTAACCCACACTAATCATATTCAGCTACACGACCACAATATACCCATTCACAAGACCTAACCTGCTTGATCACGATTCAAACATACTCGATCACTAACATCAATAAATAATTATATTCTTGACCAAGTTATCTTTAGAGATAATCTATCTCCCAAAGGGTTACTCATCGAGGCCGAGTCATACTTGACAATAACTTAACCAAATTACTATCCCATTAATTAACACGGCTACTAGATTCCTCTATCTTGCTACTCTCATTAAACTACACCCTCATAAATCTTCTACACAATCTTACCGAGTACTCCAAATGCGATACTCTAAGAAACCGATCAAGATTTCCATACTTGCTAATTCTAATGTTCTATCAAAATGAACACAAGATCTTGGACCACATCTTGCTATAGGTCCTACTAATTGCGACAACGAAACTTGTTAGCTCCAAAGACAAACATTCTATTTAAATCAAATCCTTTCCAAGGGTTATCCTAATAAATTGATTTATTGCGCCATGCATCCCAAACATCTTGACACCAAGCCTCACGGAATCATCTATTCGACCACCACTATCTCATTGCCAAAATTCATCTTTAAAGGTTTTGCAACATGAATCAATTAATCCTTTCTCCAAGAAGAGGCCAATATGAATATTAATAGTAATTTCAGCATTTCAGATAAACGCTACCATTCACGGTAAACACAAGACCAAAAGGAATCAATTGGCAATGAACTCGAGAAAACATAAGAGGAGTCCACAATTGAAGACACAGTTCCCCAAGAAGAGGATATCAAACCGTAAGTTACTGGCGTGACTTCAAACCTCAAATACTCCTAATACACTCTTTCCGTTAACACGAAAACAATTCTTTGATTACAACAATACTTGGTTAGCTCGAACAAGATAAGTTCTTAAGACCAACCCAAGTACCAATAAGATCCTTCACACATCAATTTTTTTTTTCGAGCAGTTCAACTACTATATAAATCATGAGATCCAAATGATCTCACCAAAAAACTCAAACATTTTCATTTACGGAATATCATGAAAGGCAATCAAATTAATCTCCTCTTAAAGGAATCAACATCACTCTAGCAACCATAACTGTTAGTCTTTCTAACATCCTATCATGCACTCCTGGCATGAACCAACATAACTCACTATCCCATCACTAACCTTTCCAAGGAAACACAATAACCTATTTCATTTTTTTTTCTATAAGGTTGCAATACTCAACTTTGGTCAAGATGATAACTAATGCACAAACCCCACTATCAAAGTAAACCGTTTTTAACTAGGGCATACCGCCTTCCATCCTCACAACACACCTATATAGATCACCCTTAATTTCCAATCATTAACCTTTTAGCAAAGCTCAACATCAATTTAGCGCACACCAATTCCAATCTAATGGTTATCGAAATAGCTTGATTTATTATATTGTCTTGGAAGGATTTATGGTCATTTCTCTATTTATGCTCCCACTAGCAAACATAAGACCATCAAGCAACCAAAAACATCCTTATCTCTCCTTCCTACACAATTAAATTAATCCATTGAGATCAAGTATCCAACCAGTTTAGTAAACTAAACAATTTTTTTAAGGATCAACCTTCTCATCAAAGACATATTATTATCCTACCACTCCACCATCATGTAAACATAAATTACTAGTTACATTCCATCAGTTCATCTCTTAGTAATGCTCAACCCATACTTCGATACGTAATAAATGCACCTAGCAATTTCATATGATCATTACTTATCCATAAAAGTTAACTTCAACAAATCTACTCTATCCAAGAAGCTTATCAATTAATCACCCATAGTGATCAAACCATTAAATCAACGCTCCATACTTGTTACTAACTCTATTGATTCCACCTAAATACACCATACTCATAGTCAAAGCTCATCAAGACTACTAGAGAACAACCTCAACTTATTCAACTTTCCTTTCAAGGATTTTAGCTAAGATCAATCATGCACACACTGTCACCTAATCTTGATAATCCATATCATATTCATTAAGTGCTTTGTTTATAACCTCTCATCTTATCATGACAAAACATCGCTAAAGGGTGTAACATCTTCTTTCATAAAAGAGATCCATTAATCTTCAACACTCAAAATACCCTTGTGAAACTCATTAGTCACAATCGACAAGAGTTGACCAAAGTCAAAGAAGATAACAACTTTTCTAAAGGTACATCACAATCACGCTGTACTAAGTTATCCGAGGTAACCACTTCACTATTCTCTTACTATGAACGGTGGTGTAACTCGGTAAAGCCTGTACCACAACCACGACCTCAATCTCTCGACATCAACTATCATAATATATAACCGATATAATCAATTATAAGTATATAAGATCATATCATACATTAAGCACAATGATCAACTAGCAACTGTAGCACAAAAGTAACTATTTACTCGACGGAAGCGTAAATGCAATGCAAAACCCATCCCCAACTACTGTGCTTAGTGTGTCAAGTTTAATATTTTCAATACCACGGACCTACAGCCCGCTCTGATACCAACTGTAACACCCCAGCCAATCAACGGCCTGGAATGCTACTAAAAGAACCAGAACCTCCCTTGTATTATTAATTAATACCGAGGTACCAATGTAATATCATAGGAAGGCATAAATAAAACATCCAATATATGGAGAAGGTATCCTTCCTTCACCGCTTAATTTCTATCTATTACAGTTCATCATAAACTAGATTCACAAGCGATAATAAATCATGGAGAAGGTATCCTTCCTTCCCATCTTGGTTTACTTATTACAGTTCATCAACAAATCAACAGCTTTACTCATTCATATAGTATGAACTACATGATATGATTTTTATTAGGATGAAGGGTAGTGTGTGCAATCCAAAGAAAAGCTACTCCCTCCCATGCATGCCGCTCTTGCCAAGGTACCTAAAAGCACAACAAAGCAAGGGTGAGTCCACAGACTCAAAGAAGTATCAACAAGGCCAAATCTAGAAACACATCCACAAAGATTAATATTCACAATTAAACATTACGCTAAACATAGCCTTCATGCTTATGTAATGCAACCATGCAATGCACCTTTTAATCTTTATCTCTTTTCGCATTTTACGGTAATGCGGGTATACAACCGTCGATGTATACCCATGCCTATGCACTCGGCAATAGGGACCAAGAGCCTATACTCCACAAGTATAGGACCTTTGCCCATCATCGGCATGATGGGGACCTCTTTACTCATTGCCCACATTACACCTAATGTGGGACCTCTAGCCCGTCATCGACATGACGGGACCTCAACACTATACTTGGTCACCACGTGACCAAAACTCAATCATGCTTACTACATGCATATGTTCAATGACATTATCTTCTAAACATATGAATTCAACATATACATAGTAACGTAAGCATTAACCATGAACACAGAAACTTTAACCATAGCTTGAATATACCAAGATATATTGTAATTCATCACAATAACATCCATGCATGGCAATCACGATCAAGACACAATCAATCTTAGCAAACAATCATCATTATTCTTTAACCCGAATACTTGCCTTAACCGCGAGAGAACGAGGATGCGAGAAGGTGCTGCCCTGGTACCCGTCCCACCACCTGAATAATAATTATGAACCAAGCTAAGACAACCATACTGGACCCAAGATATAATTAATAGCTCAAACGAAAAAGACCAAACTCTCAAGCGCCTTCCGAACGTCCCACTTCTAACGATCGACCTGTCCCTCTGTGGACAGTCAACTTCTAAAATCATAACTTTCACTACCGGGGTCCAAATAAGGTGTTTTAAGACTTTCTGGAAAGGTAATTAAATTACCTAGATAAACCTAGTTGGGGAGCCCTTCTGATTCTGCTATTTACTACCCCTACCAAGCCAATCTACAGAACATCAATATTCACGTCAGGTTCTCTGGACAGTACACTAAAACCACCATAACGTTTGCTACGATTATCCAAATATTGCGTTCTTTAGCTTCCTGGAAAGGTATGGAAATTATCTACAGTTTTTGTTATATCGAGATCCTCTGATTTCGTCTTTAACTAATGGCTTAACCCAGGTTTCTACAACCTGTCAGAAATCTGACAGACTAGCAGGACAGCGACACTAAAAAATTCATAACTTGCTGACCGTTAATCGGATTTGGGTGTTCTTGGCGGCCACGTAAAGCTAAGGACGTCACCCAACTTTCTAAGAGAAGTCATCCCCAGATTCTGCCTCTAAAGATACGAAAACCTACGTCCAAGAATCTGGACAGAATTGAATCTATTACCCGACATTGATTAAACAACCAATTAAACCTCTAAACTATCGGAGATCGGTGTTACCCTTGACAAATCGCTGACTTAACACCCACACCAGCACCGCACGAGGATCCTCTCCTTCTCTTTTCCCTTGCTTTCTCCTCAATTGGCCAATTCCGCGTTCCTCCTTCTTCCTTCCTCTCCATCCTTTCTCCTCTTGGCATAGCAGTAGGGGATGCTACAGTGCGGCGCTACAGTACTAGGGGCGGCAGTACTGTAGCACTAGGGTTTCCTCCTTTTATTGGTGGCCGGCCCTCATGGGCCTCTGGGCCAAGGCCCGAGGCCCAAAGGCCAAAAACTGCAGAAAACCCTCTGCCTAATTGTTGCTAAATCTATATTATATTTGGTCCTTCTCCTAATTCAATTAATCTCTCCCAAATACTCTTTTGAATATTCTTGAATACTTTTGGGGTATTACAGGTGGGCCCTGGGCAGGATGCTAGCTGCTGGGAGCGCGGAGGAGTTCGCGCCTGAGCGGTTCATGGAAGGGGTAGCAGCAACCGTCGACTACTGGGGAACGATTTATTTCTGCCGTTCGGGACCGGGCGAAGGATATGCCCAGCATAAACTTTGCGATCGTCACCGCCGAGATCATGTCGGGCGAACCTCATGTACCACTTCGACCGAGCCGCGGAGGTGGTCGGTGATCGACATGGCGGAGTCGTCGATTACGGCACCGGAAGGAGAAGCTCCTCCTTGTCCCCTTCGCCACAAGCTTAATCGATCGCCTCGTGCACCGCTTGTTTAATTATCAACGTGTCATATTCTGGCTAGTATTATATGCATTAATGGTGAATAAATTGTTGTAGTTTTGAATAAAACACTACATCGATGACCATCTGTGCATGATTTGCCACATGTCCGAAGCTAGTCACAGTAAATATGATTTGCCACATGTCGAGAAGCTAGCAAAGTGAGGATACCATCTTAATTTACCTCAGCTAGCTCTTAATCTCCTAATTCCTAACATGCATGCATGACGAGAGATGCATGATCCGGAGGCACGATCATGAACTCGATCGATGGATCATCGGTGGCTGGCCGTGCGTGCTCGTCGGTGGGCCGTCGGCCGTGGCAGAGGTGTAAGAGACTCTTGTCTTGTTTTATTATAAGGTCTTTTTCAGGTATGTCCTCATCTAGAATAATCTTTGGTACGACAGGGGCATCAAAGACCATCGGTGTCTTTCACTTATCCTCCCACTCGATTGAGGAGGAATCCAACCGTAAACACCTCGTGGTCAATCGTAGTTCAAAGATGTATTTCGCTGAATAAGTGTCTTGTCGTACTTCTATGGACCGTCAATCCATTAGAAGAAGTAGCAACGCACCGACGACTGTCATGCTTGGATAAAATCAGCGATATTTAAAATGCAACATGTAATGTGGAATATTGTTGTATGGCATTGACTTACACGGCAATCCCCGCACCTGTAGTAAGCCTTTACGGCGGTACTAGGATGTGTAGATTGAATGATCCATGCAGGGTTACCGCAGTCGCACTACGGGCATGGAAACTCTGGCGGTACAAGAGCAACCTTGCAAAAACAATCAGGACGATGCAAGCACAAGAGTCCACATCCAGATCAAGCTCGTTGCTGGCTCCACAACAATCGTCTCCCCCACTGTCATGTCCCTCCTCTCCGGTGTGCAGCACCACATGTTGCGGATGTCATCACCCATGTTGTCCTCATCCCCGACATTATCGCGTAGGTCTACCGCGTCGCCGATGCGCTTAACCGTGCAACGCTACGTCCTTCTCTCGAGAGCGGTTTGGTTCGGGGCACCCTTAGTCTTTTGCAAAAATTTCTCGCCTATCCGGATGTAAATGATATTATAATAGTCTTAGTGTCCCATAGCAAAGAAGCGCATTTTTTTAGTGTCTTTTCTCAAAGACACGGAAGTTAAGTGTCTTGTTGGGCTGGAGTCCCTCCACATGGAGAAGAAGCCTAAAATCAGCCCATAAACTTGGAAGCTTGTGAACCGTTGATTGCTTTATTGACAAACAGTTGGGATGCCTCCTCCTTGGTGAGGGGAAGAAAAACCCTAGCCATTTCCTTGAGCTGCTGCTGGAAGGAGAGGCTCAGTAGGTGAGAAGCATATGCACACAACAAAACAAGAGACAAGAGGGAAAAGAAGAGGAGCTCTGTTCCATCTCGGGTGATCCTACGTAGTCTTCATCAAGACGTCGATCGGAGTAGCAAACGTGGTCGGACCTGCCTCCAATTTGGTTTGTGAGTCCCTGACTCATAGATCTTTGATTTGTACAGTTGGATTGAGGATTGGTTGAGAGGAGCACCTGATTTGAGAGGGGTTTGGTCAGTTCGGGTAGCAACAGATTCAGTACTGAGCAGATTTGGTAGACGTTCTATTTGAGTAGTGAAAATATGTCCGATTTGGCTAAAATTTGGACAACATGTTAGGAACTCGTAGATCCACATTCTTACCAAGTTTTATGCGGTTTGGATTTGTGGTTTGTGAGATATGAGTTGATAACCGAAGGGGACAGAAACTGTGTCTTCTCTGCTTGGTTGTTAGTGTACCTCCTGTTAATTGTGTATGGTTGTTGATGATGATATCAAGATTACATCTTGATGATGTTTTTTCTTTTGTTATGTACCTCTAGATATTCTAGAGAAGACTCTTTGTACCCATTGTTGATTATAGTGGAAGATTTGGGAGTGGGCTGTTCAAGCCCCGTGGTTTTTACTCCTCACATCGAGGAGGTTTTTCACGTAAATCACTGTCACTTTGTGCATGTTCTTGTTGTTAATTCCACTGCTTATTTGTTGGTTGAAGCTATCCTCATTGGTTCACTACAAGTAGAGGTGCTAAACTTTTGGTAATTACATTGTTTAGCCCCAACAAGTGGTATCAGAGCTTGTGTTTCCTTTGGTGATTGTCTTGTAGTGAAAGATGGAGGTGAATACCAGCAGGATAATATCTCTGAATAGTACAAATTACTAAGCTTGGAAGGGTAAGATGGAGGATTTGCTCTATGTGAAATAGTACTACAAGGCAGTATTTGCCACCGAGAATTCAAATGACAAAACTGATGATGAGTGGAAGGTACTTCACCGTCAAGCTTGTGGGTTCATTCGATAGTGGGTCAATGATAATGTGTTGAACCATATCAGTGATGAGACACATGCACGCACCTTATGGCAGAAATTGGAAGAATTGTATGTCAGGAAGGAAGGCACCAATAAGATGTTCTTAATCAAGCAATTGATGCATTTGAGGTACTGAGATGACACTTATGTGGCTGATCATGTGGATGCATTTCAAGGCATTATAAATCAGCTATCTTCCATGGGCATCTCATTTGATGATGAGGTCAGGGCTTTGCTACTACTTGGTTCTTTGCTTGGATACTTGAAAACTCTCAAAGTCACTTTGTGCAATTCAGCTCCAAATGGTACTGTCTCTTGGAACCTTGTGAAGACCAAAGTGATAAATGAAGAGTCAAGAAAACTTGCTGAAAGGGAGAGTTTCTCCTCACAACCCGAGGCGTTGTTCACCGAGTCACGGACGAGAAGCAAGAGTCGAGGTCCAAAGAATTTAGTTGAAAGTAGAAGCAAGTCAAGAGAAAAAATTTCAGATGTTGAGTGCAATCACTGCCATGAGAATGGACACATTAGAAAGTTCTCTCGGAAGCTCAAGCGGAAGAACAAGAAGAAGAAGAAGAAAAAGAAGGCATGTAAATAAGACAGTGATAGTGACAAAGTGATGTTGGTCGACATTTCAACGATTGAGGACATCATGGTAGTCATTACTGAAAATGATGATGGCAAGATTGGTTCCACTATTGAAGAAATGATCACTGTTGTTTATGATGATGCAACCATCAACATTGTGGGTGATGATGACATGACTTAGATACCTGATAGTGGTGCTACCATACATGCTACATCTCATAGAAGACTCTTCACAAATTATGTTGCTGATGATTTTGGCATTGTGAAGATGGGAAACAATGATCGTGCTCAAATCATTGGAAAGAAAGATGTGCATTTAGAGACAGCTAATGGTACACTACTAATTCTCAAGTCTATGAGACATGTTGAAGAATTGCAGCTCAACATAATTTCAGTGGGATTGCTTGATAATGAGAAGTATTCCAGTAGATTTGAAAATGGACAAGACAAACTCACCAAGGGCAACATGGTATTTGCAAGAGAAAAATGGTTTCTCTCAGATCATGTTCATGCTAAACTCTCTTGTGTTTCCGTCAATACATTAGGACAGGATGATCCTTGTGTTCTATGGCACAAGAGGCTTGGACACATAGGTGAGAAAGGCATGGTTGTGCTAGTGAAGAATAATCTCTTGTCAGGGATTTCAAGTGTGCAATTGAAGAGCTGTACAGATTGCCTAGTGGGGAAGTAGCACCAGGTTGCTTTCAAAAGTCAGCCTCCTCACAAGAAGCCAGAGTTGCTGGATTTGGTACATTCCGATGTGTGCAAGATGTCGGTAATGTCAATTGGTGCTTTGTCACTTTCATTGATGATTCTTCCAAGAAAGTTTGGGTTTATCCTTTGAAGTCCAAAAATCAAGTGCTGAGTATATTCAAACAATTCCAAGCTTGAGTTGAGAGAGAAACTGAGAAGATAAAGTGCATTCGTACTGATAATGAAGGAGAATACATTGAGCCATTTGATGCATATTGCAAGGAGCAAGGAATTATGCATCAATTTACTCCTAAGACACCACAACTAAATGGCGTTGCTGAGAGGGTAAATAGGACATTGGTGGAGAGAGTTCGATGCTTGTTGTCACATGCAAGGCTGCCAAAGTCTTATTGGGGTGAGGCTTTGATGACTGCAGTTTATCTTGTTAATCTCTCACCATGTTATCCTTTGCAGGGAGATATTCTTAACAGGGTGTAGTACAACAAGGATGTCTCCTATGATCACCTGAAAGTGTTTGGGTGCAAGGCATTTGTTCATATTCCTCAAGATGAAAGGTCCAAACTTGATGCAAAGGCACGACAAAGGCATACTCCTTGGCTATGGTTTGGATGAGTTCTTACAAGTCGTTTGCTCCTATAACAAAGAAAGTTGTCAGAAGCCGTGATGTTGTGTTTGTTAAAGACCAAACAATTGAGGATATTGTGAAGGCAAAGGTGCAAGTTCCTCAACAGCAAGACATGGTTAATTTAGACTCAGTTCCTGCAGCTCTAGCTCCACAACAAGCTGAAGGCGATGTTGTAGATGATGCACAAGACGATGTGCATGGTACAGGTGGTGAGAATGCTCCCTAATAGCACGAGTGTGATGATCATGATCAACAACCACCAATACCAGAAGTTCCACTTAGACGATCCACCAGAGATTGCAGACCTTCTAGCAGGTATTCCTCAGATGATTATGTGGTGTTATTGTCTGATGATTTAGAACCTGAGTGCTTTGCAGAAGCAATTGAAGATGAGCACAAGAAGGAGTGGATGAAAGCTATGCAAGAGGAGATGGATTCCTTGCATAAAAATCATACATATGAGCTGGTGCAGTTGCCAAAGGGTAATAAGGCATTGAAGAACAAGTGGGTCTACAGAATCAAGCAAGAAGAGCACACGTCACATCCAAGATACAAGGTGAGGCTAGTTGTGAAAGGAGTTGGCCAGAGGAAAAGAATTGACTTTGATGAGATCTTCTATCCGGTGGTGAGGATGACATCTATTCGGGTGGTTCTTGGCATTACAGCTAGTCACAACTTGGAGATTGAGCAAATGGATGTGAAGACAGTCTTTATTCATGGAGACTTGGAGGAAGAGATATACATGGAGCAGCCTAAAGGGTTTGTTAAGAAGGGCAAAGAAGACTATGTGTGCAAGCTAAAGAAAAATCTTTATGACCTGAAAGAAGCACCAAGACAATGGTACATGAAGTTTGAATCTGTTATGGGGGAGCAAGGCTAAAATAGGTGTAGCACAGACCATTGTGTGTTCTTTTAGAGATTCTTAGGTGATGATTCTATCATCTTGTTGCTCTATGTTGATGATATCTTGATTGTTGGCAAGAATGTCTCTAGGATTGCAAAGCTGAAGAAAGAGTTGAGCAAGTTATTTGCTATGAAGGACTTGGGGCTAGCAAAGCAAATTCTTGGTATGAGAATTGAGAGGGATAGAAACTCCAACAAGTTGTACTGCCACGAGAGAAGTACATTGAGAAGGTACTTAAGAAGTTTTGGTTAGACAATGCAAAAGTCATGAGTTGTCCACTTGCACTCATTTGAAGTTGAGCACCAAGCAATGTCCTTCTACTGATGAGATGAAGAAGGAAATGCGGAATTTTCCATATGCCTCGGCAGTTGAAAGCTTGATGTATGCTATGGTGTGTACAAGGCCGGACATTGCTCATGTAGTTAGTACAGTGAGCAGATTTATATCAAATCCTGGAAGCCACATTGGGAAGCCGTGAAGTGGATCATGAGATATCTCCGGGGTAGCACAAAGATGAAGCTTTGCTTTGGAAAAAAAGATCCCGTGTTAGTTGCATACACGGATGCAGATATGGTCGGAGATGTTGATAGCAGAAAATCTATTTTAGGGTACCTGATTACATACTTAGGGGGAGCTGTGTCATGGAAAAGTAAGTTGCAGAATGTGTGGCATTGTCTACAACTGAAGCTGAATTCATTGCAGCGACAAAGACGAGCAAAGAACTATTATGGTTAAAAAGATTTGTTGGTGAGCTTGGTTTTGATCAAGATACTTGTGTTGTTTTGTGATAACCAAAGTGTCATCCACTTTAGTAAGAATTCAAGTTTCCACTTAATGTCGAAACATATTGATGTTCGTTACCATTAGATTCGAGATGTGTTGAATTCTAAGCAAATGCACTTGAGAAAGCCCACACCGACGGCAAGTGGTGATGATATATTGACCAAGGTAGTGACGAGGAGAACTCAACGATACCATCGCTTTGTCGGCATGGTTGAAGCAGGGGTAAGACCCTCCATGATGTCGGGAGGGGGGTTTGTTGGTGAGTCCCTCCACATGGAGAAAAAGCCCAAAATCAACCCATAAACTTTGAAGCTTGTGAACCGTTGATTGCTCTATTGACCAACGGTTGAGATACCTCCTCCTTGGTGAGGGAAAGAAAAACCCTAGCCAGTTCCGTTAGCTGCTGCTGGAAGGAGAGGCTCAAGAGGTGAGAAGCATATGCACGCAACAAAACAAGAGACAAGAGGGAAAAGAAGAAGAGGAGCTCTGTTCTATCTCGGTGATCCCGCATGCCTTCATCAAGACGCCGATCGAGTAGCAAACGTGGTCGGATTTGCCTCAATTTGGTTTGTGAGTCCCTGACTCATAGCTCTTTTATTTGTATGGTTGGATTGGGGATTGGTTGAGAGGAGCACCTTATTTGAGAGGGTTTTGTCGGTTCGGATAGCAACAGATTAGTACTGAGCAGATTTGGTAGGAGTTCTGTTTGAGTGGTGAAACTTTATCCGATTTGGCTAAAATTTGGACTGTCTATTAGGGACTCGTGGATCCACATTTCTACCATGTTTTATGCGGTTTGGATCTGTGGTTTGTGAGATGTGAGCTGATAACCGAAGGGGACAGAAACTGTATCTTCTCTGCATTGCTGTTAGTGTACCTACTATTAATTGTGTATGGTTGTTGATGATGATATCAAGATTATATCTTGATGATGTTGTTACTTCTGTTATGTACCTCTAGATGTTCTAGAGAAGACTCCTTATACCCGTTGTTGATTATAATGGAAGATTTGGGAGTGGGTTGTGTAAGCCCCATGGTTTTTACTCCTCACATCGAGGAGGTTTTTCACGTAAATTGCTGTGTCACTTTGTGCATGTTCATGTTGTTAATTCCGCTGCTTATTTGTTGGTTGAAGCTATCCTCATTGGTTTACTACAAGTAGAGGTGCTGAACTTTTGGTAATTGAATTGTTTATCCCCAACATGTCCAACAACAACAAATACTACGAAATTGTAGTGTCCAATAGCCAATTTTGCCCTTTGTTTTCCCTGGTTGACACCACGAACGAAGAAAACCTAGCCGCCGATGGAGACGCACCCGGCGGCCTCCATGGTTCCACACACGCGGTGCCAGGGGAGGCGCTGATGAGTGATGACACACCTTGTGCGGTAGGAGCCAGTGGCAGCGCGATACGTCCGTTATTCACCGATCCGACTGCTCTTGACGCCCAAAATTCCCGCCTGCCTCACCTCTGCTAGGCCAAACAACAAAGATAAAACCTTTGGAATGGATGGCTCTTTGTTACTTCCAGGAAATGAAACGTGATTTAGTTCCAGAACTTTTTTTCTTCTAGCCGAGAGCACAGTTATTGATTGATGTGAAGACATGATCACTGGTTTCAGACTTTTGGACCTTGAAAGCTGATTTGCACAGTTATTGATTGATGTGAAGACATGAACACTGGTTCCAGGAAATGAAACGTGATTTAGTTCCAGAACTTTTTTCTTCTAGCCGGTAGCACAGTTATTGATTGATGTGAAGACATGAACACTGATCTCAATGTGTTGTGTTTTTTTTTCATTACTTGTATGCAATTTTCCGAAACTAATCATCAAATTCGAACAGAAAGATACTATCTGGGATACTATGGATGTTTGGATGTACTCAAAAAGAAGATTTATAGTATATGTTGGTGCTAGTCTAATAGGTGGAGGTCCAGTCCCAACTTCAGTGACCAAAGAGAGCACGTGAAGAATAGGTAAAGCTCATACTAGTTATGCATGTTCAGCAAAGAGTAATGGACATGTAATTAGTTTTGATGCCACAGTTGACTCTGAAAGTGTCGTTTAGATGGATTGTTCCAACAAACCCTTTTGACTTGGATCAAACACTGATGTTTGTCACAGAACTGCCCACCCAGGATACCCAATGTCGGGACCCCGAGTATGCAATCCTGGGACGCTCTGTATATTCTGAACTAGTCCCAGATCAGTAGCTAGCTCACACAGTTTCAACATTGATGTAATCATATCCATACAACCAACTATAAATGAAGCACACAAATTAATAATATTTAGCAAAAGGACCTTATGGTCAAGTCTTACAAAGGTTGCCACACAGGATAAAGATAATGAATAAACTTGCAAATGAGAACAAAACATCCGTGGAAGCTAAGGTGTATTATGCAAGAAGAATAAAACCGCAGGGGGTTTTTTTTGCAAAATGCATAAGTGATTTGGGGCTTTTCACCGCAGAGATCCAAGCCATACGAGCCAGATCGGACGGCCGGTGTCTCAGATTAGCACCTTATCACTCAAATAGCCATTAGCACGAGATATATATTCCTATATATATATATATATATATATATATATATATATATATATATATATATATATATATATATATAAAATAGTATGGTACTCTGAGTACGTGATTCTCCCACTTCTCATATACTACTTAAATCGTATGATGATACCTCTTTATCTATTTGAGTATACTCCAATAATGATTATAAGATACTCCAAAGTGAGTTCAATAAAATCGTATGATGATACTTCTTTTCTATATGAAAAGTGGTATATAGCAAAATAAAGGACTCCAATGAAATTTTTTAATCAAATCACATTGGAGTATCTTATAATTAATATTTAAGTATATTGAAAATGATAAAGAAGTATAATACGCTCGCTTAAGTGGATATTCAAATGGGAGTATGTATTTAAACAAAGTCACACACACACACACACACACACACACATATATATATATATATATATATATATATATATATATATATATATCCCCAATTGAAGTTATCCAAAGATTGTTTTTTTCCGTCGTGCAGGTCCAACCCAACACTCACTCTAGGTACGCTTATTCCACAGGGTCACACATTAATCAAACATATCAAGTCCTAATTAATAGCACAAGGTTAATTAATTATCCTCCTCTAGTTACCAGTTCATGTTATCGTAATAATATCCAGCACTAAGGCGATTCAAATGACAGTTTATCCATGTGTGGTAAGTAACGATATGATCACCTCTAACGACGTGCTGATAACTTATTGGCCGCTAACATAGCGAGACAAGTCAACACGGAATATAAGGATTCCGTGTTGTTGCTTTAATTCGAATTTGGATAATATCAAGAGAAAATCGATTGATAGCTTCAGGTAGGAAAGCAATTACAAAAGGCAAATTATGGGGGGATAAATAGAAAAGAACCATTGGCATAGTTTGATACTTGCAAATATCTATCAGGGTGTTACAGTCCTTACTCTCTGGTGATAATCACTTTCTTTGTTTAACTTAATTATTTTGCATGTCTTGCTCTCTGGTGATAATCATGAAGTCGTTGTTTTCCATTGTACTCGCTTCCTACCGAGCTAGTAGGTCCCGGCGCATGCGTCTCAATAAAATATTAAGAAAATTAGCTCAGCGTGTTAGCGTCTAGAGGAGGTGAATATGAGCTAACTTTTCTCTGTCTAGATTTATGCTCTTTTTTCACTTCAATACCTATGTTTAGCTATGAAGAATATTGTCTAAAAATAACAGTGAAAGAATTGAACTAAAATCAAGGAGTTCAGCCATCAATCCCTCTCGGTCGGTCTGAGTGGTCTGACTTTTCTCAGGGGTAGTCTGACCTCTCCTCAAAGTGACAGAAAAATCAACATGATTTCATATTCACAAAATTACCTAACTTTTTATCTACGAATCCAAATCATTTGAAATTTGATACACAACTCAACAAGAAGGTCAGGAACATATTTCAATCAATATCTAGACAATCATTGCCATGATTCTAAGAGTTTCTTGTTTGAGTGCAAGACGGTTCAAAAACAGGTGAAAACCAAAACTTGATCCAAAGACTCGTTCGTGGATTCAAGATGGTCAAGATAACCTTAGATCAACTTTCATAAGTCCTAGCGAGCTATATCACACCATAATACTGAGGCAAAACACATAGAATACAAGAACCTAAAATCTCAAGAAAGAGAGCAAGAACGAAAGACAAATCATCTTTGCATAAATTTGATTGGATCGATGTAGTGAAAAATTAATAATTCAAAGTAGTACAGCCAAAAACTTGCGTAATACTCTAGCATTTTCTATTGCATGTAGTCAACTGTTTTCCATTGTACTAGTACGTTTTCGCTTCCTACCTACCTACCTAGCTATCTATGTAGGTCACGTCGCATGCATCTCAATTAGTATTAAGAAAATTAGCTCTGTATCATTGCACGCGGTATAAATTAAAAATTGTCATTTCGTGTGTGGATGATACGTGAGGCCTGGGCTACATGATAGTAATGAGCAATATTTTCTATTAATATTTAACAGCGATAGATGGATAGCATCAATCCCGCAGGGCATGCACCTATGGCCTATATATCAGGAAATTCAACTTGATCTTAGTACAAATTCAGGAAACTCCAAACATATAAATCAACACAACAAGACGTATTACTACTGTTGTAAATAATGGACAGAAAAATAGGAATAGATGACACAAATTTTATATGTAAAATCTTTTCGAGAAAAACGGACGCACGAAGGCAATATTGATATAGGAAGAGATGTTTACAATGAAGCTTTTACTCTTTCCTATGGACTACATATATATATTTACAATGGTACATGAAAGACTCAATGTAGGAGTGGAACTATGAGTTGGAGTAGGAAACATGTTGGAGGAATATTTTATCCCCTTGTTAGTGGGACCCACCCCTTGAAGTGAATATCGACTCATCGGGTCTGGCAGTGTAATCACCTGGCAAAGACTATCTGTATCCCTCGTTTGTACTCGTAAAAGACTGTAATACCCCCTGATTGTATCCTTAGAATAGTCAACCCCCAAGGGGCATGTTGGTCTTTTGTACAGGCTTGGGAGCCTATAAATACCCCTTTGTATCCCTCCTTTCAAGGGGAGAGCTCTTAAGCAATACATATAAGCAAGTCACTAGGTGAGCCTTCGGAAGGGATCCTCGAACCCCGCAGGCCACCGACAGGAGTAGGGCGGTCCTCTCGGACCCCCGAACCTGTATAAATCCTCGTGTTACGCTCGCTCTCGTGGACGAAGGCCCGTAGCACGGCCGTCGTCCGCCCTCTTACTTGTGTTCGGTTTTACACGATCAACATTGGCGCCGACCGTGGGGACCGTAGCTAATCAACGAAAGGCTATGGCTCCTACCAAGAAGTACTCTAAGTCCGCGCGGACTCCCCCTACCCCAGGGCATGAGGAGCCCACGGACGACCGGCCCGTTCTCCGAAAAAACCCAAGGCGCGGGTTATCTTCGGAGATCGGGGCTGTTCACCCCGGGGCAGACAATGTCCTGCGCATCCCCGGAGTGGACAATGTTCCCACATCCATCGCACCAACTGGCGCAGTGTCGAGCCAAAGGCAAGAGGCCCGAAGCGCCATCGACACCCCAGGGCCGTCCGCGGCTCCTGGGGAGCTCAACGCTGCTAATTGCCAAGCAATGGTGGAGGCAACTGCAAGGCAGGTGGTGGACTACATGATGGCCACATATCGTACTACTAGTGGTTTTCAACACGTCTCTCTGCTCCCAACACCACCTTCAATTCAAGTGGCCTCTGACCCGGCCGCCATGAGCCTTCCTGAGGGATGCAAGGGGGACTTCCTTACAACCTCCCTCCACTCGCCCACGCCGCGGTGATGAACGGGCTCCTCATCGCCGATGCACCCGCCGAACTCGGATGGGGAGGAGCTCAACTGCTCCATTACAGTTCATCCTGCCGCCACCCTCCAAGGCCCGAGCTCATGCCTCTACAATGGCGCCCGCCCCCTCTTCAAACTCCTCCTTTGGGCAATGCGCCGCACCCGAGATGGTAAACCAACTCCTCCGGTTAATGCAAGTCTCCACCCCAAGGTGTTACGTGGCTGGGGCGACTAGGGGCTCATGGGACCAAAGATACTCCTCCTGTGCCCTCCAAGCACCTTTCAAAGTGACGGACCATTCCACCCGTCATGGCCCAAGTGCACTCATCAAGCCGTAATTAAGGATTCACATCAAGGAGGTTGTGGCCAAGGCGGTCAGAAGAGCATGTACTCTGCGGGCACTAGGCGTGTTCCCGTGCTACCAGTCGGATCCGCTGGGGAGCATGGTCGCCACCACCGTGAACAAATGGATGTTGAATCACTAATCTCCTGACCAGATCAAGCTGTAAGTCGACGCGGGTGCTCCAACTCGCCGATGCGCTTGCACCATCGCCGCCACCAGCGGGCATCCAACTCTTCTAGCTCAGGAGAGCCCCGCCACCGCCGTCGTCGCACCGCGCGATCACCATCACCTCGCGCGCGAAGGGACAAGGGCATCCCCGAGACTGGGAACCCTCTCGCTCGAGACATCTTCAAAGCTCTGTTTCAACCAAAGTTCCGCCAATTTCAATCTCGGCCTTACGATGGGGACTCGACCCCATATAATTTCTGAAGTATACTCCACGGCGATTTGGGCTGGGGGAGGTGGAGAAGTAGAGATGTGCAACTGCCTCCCACTGTTCCTCTCCGGAACGGCGCGCTCCTGGTTCTTCAACCAAAAGAAAGGCTCCATCTATTCTTGGGACCAACTGAGGGAAGAGTTCAGCGCAAATTTCCAAGGAAGCTATAAGCGCCCCATGCTCCCCAACCAGCTCTTTACTGTTAAGCAACAGAAGGGTGAATCCACAAGAGAATTTCTTAAGCGCTTTTCTAAAGTGCGAAGCCAGGTGGCAGATGCCCCGGACTCCACAATCATCAATGCGTGCAAAGAAGGGTCGCTCCCGGAGAACTCAATCGCTTGGGAGAGATCCCCAAGGACGACCCATGAGCTCTTCGAGGTCGTGGAAAAATACGCCGAGGAGAAGAAGACGACTGCTAAGAAGGGATTTCTCTGCAGACTTAAAGCATCTCCTCCGGGAAGAAGTCAAAAAGCTCCCCCGGGAGGAAGGGCAATGACCGGAGGGATCACTCTGGCAGGGAACGTGACTCCAAGATTCTTGTCGTAACCGACACTCCTTCGCAGGAGCGCGGGAGCAACTCCACCAGAGGACCCAAGAAGGAATCGAGACCAAAAGCCCATCGGAAGGACATCCTGACGAAGGCCGAATGAAAGGAGGGCAACCCAAATCAAGGAGACGGGCGCTGGTGTGCCTACCATAAGATGAACGGGCATGATACGAATGAATACCGTCAGTACGCCGCTGAAATAGCGAAGCTCCTCGAACATGGCCCTAGGCCGCGTCGAGCGTCGCCGCCACGCCCCACGCCACAGAGGCGATGCCCTTCAGCAATTCCACCACCCCTGCACAGGCCCCGGTGATCTACCCCTCGGGCAAAGACTTGCACGATGTTGAGCATGAACTCCCCTTCCAAGCGCCGCAAAGACAAGTAAATGTCATAATAGGGGGCTCGGCCTCCGGTCATGCATCAAAACGCCAATAGAAGGAGTACGCCCGAGAAATCAACGTCGTGGGGGTGGCTCCTCAAAGCGTCCCTCCCAAATGGGCAAGCATTTCTCTTAGCTTCACTACCGATGATGCACAAGGCTTAAGGTTCCTCATGATGACGCCTCTTAGTAATCGCCACAATATCCAATTGCGAGATCTCCGCATCCTTGTCGACGGAGGAAGCTCGCAGATATACTCTACTGCGTGCGCCAAGGAACTATGGAGTCACAGGGGCTATCATCCCGCATCCCATCGCCATCCGACGCCCTCTCGCCGCCGTGCAGAAAATCCATCCAACCCCTTGGGAGGATCGAACTCCTCATGACGTTCGGATCACAGAAAAATCACCGCACGGAAGCCGTCAGGTTCGATGTTGTTAACATCGAGTCCCCATTCAATGCCATCATGGGAAGGGCAACTCTCAACCGCTTTTGTGCAACGGTACATCAAAACTACTTGTGCTTAAAGATACCAGGCCCTCGCGGGGTCATCTCCGTGAGGGGTGATCAAGACTTAGCTCGCCGTCTGTACCACAAAGCGGCAGCTAACTCCGGCGACATCAACTTTCTCGAACCCAAGGAGTCAAAGGAGGACATGCCCTTGCCTCTCTCACCAAGGCACACCAAGGATGTACCCTCCAAATGAGGTGCTCCCTTAGGCCTCGCTCGGAGGGGGACTGCGCAGAAGTACGACTCTTGACTGTGGTGACCCATGGTCTCTTAGAATCGGGTCGTTATCCTGTGAAGGATGGAGAAGGAGCTAATGGAGTTCTTAAAGTCCAACACCGCATATTCGCTGGACACCGTCAAACATGACACTTCTTTTGGACATTCATGGGGGCCTCTGCACCTCTCATATCGCGCCAAAGGAAATCACAGCAAAAACACTTCACCAAGGCTTCTATCGGCTCACAATGGTGCAGGATGCCCTCGACATGCTCAGGAAGCGCGAGGGATGCCAAAAGATGGCAGCCAATCGCATCGATCATGCTAATCCCCTGCGCACCATACCAATCACCTGGTCTTTTGCCCGATGGGGAATGGACCTGCTTGGGCCATCCCCACCGAGCAAGGGGGGCTACAAGCGTGTGGTAGCATCAGTGAATTACATCACCGAATGGGTAGAGGTGGAGCCCTTAGCCTCCATCACGCCTCGCGCCATGATGAAATTCCTTTGGAAGAATATCGTCTGCAATAAACCCGGTGTTCCTAAGGAACTCACGGTGGATAACGATACCCAATTGACGCTCCACCCTTCAGAGATTTCAGAACTCCATCGACCACCTTCGCTTTGATACGGTGGCTCGTCCAAAAACCAACGAGGCCGTGGGAAGAACCAATGGGCTAGTCCTGCAAGGAATACGTCACCACCTTGAAACAAGTGCACTCAAGCGGGAACCCGTGTAGAGGAGCTCCCCAGCATCCTATGGGGCTGCGCCCGACCCTAGCCGCTTCCATCGAACGACCCGTTCTCACTCATGTACGGGGCTGAAGCTGTCCTCCCTGCCCAGATCTGTCACCGCTCTCTCCAATCGGAAATGCTCTCAGCACCACTACCTGCCCAATTCGCTCAAAACGAGGACAACCGCAAGTGAGAGGGCGGACTTTGCGAAGGAAATCCGCAAGTTTTATGCTTAAGACTCTACTGTATGCCCCCTGTGGCACCTATCGAGATGTAAACACCATCTTACTTAATGCAATGAAGACGTGAGGTTCCTACATGATCGCACCATTTATGCAATTATGACGTGGATCGAGGGTAGTCCCTTAACACGCTGCTGTTAAGGGGTTGACCTGTTTTGTGAATGTCTTCTCAATTTTGTGATCATTGATGATTGAGAGGTTTGCCTTCTGACACGCTGTGATAAGATAGGCTGCTCCTAACACGCTGCTGTTAGGAAGCAGACCTGTCCTACAAGTCTCACTTGCCTCACACAAGCTCTCGCTAACCCTTCCCCTACGAAGGATGTCACCTCCGTGGTGCCTAGGGTGCACGACCCCCGTGGTCTCCCCTAATAAAAGACCAAAGCGGCTTGGTCGTCCGTCGACTCCGCCATGGCGGCTTGTGTCCTGCTGGACCCAGGGCGCAAGTGACGGCTCGGGCCTAGTGCCCGAGTCTATGGATGTGCTAAGGATTAGTCCCCCTTCAGCCTCCAGGCTATACGTCGAACGACCTCCGGGTCACTCCTCGCCCTGTTCTAATACAGGCAAAGGCCAAGCGTGCCTAACACTTTCGCATCCCCTCGGGAACGTTTAATGTTGGGGGCACACGTCCAATGTGCCCACGACTTAGCCTTATGGGCACCTCCAAGTCCACTGGGGGGCTACCACCCCTAGTGGCCATTCGGTGTCCCGCGACTTAGCCTCGTGGATGCCACCAGTGTGCCCACGATTTAATGTCGAGGGCACACGCCCAATGTGCCCATGACTTAGCCACATGGGCACCTCCAAGCCCACTGGGGGGCTACAACCCCTAGTTGTCATTTGGTGCCTCACGACTTAGTCTCATGGGCGCCCCTCCGGTGCCCCACGGCTTAGCCCTGTGGGCACCCCTCCGATATATCCATGACTCAATTTCATAGGCAGCTCGAACTGCGACACTTCTGAGGAGTTCTATTTCGATGACTCTCATCAAGCCGCTGAGCAAGAGGAGGACAACTTCGCCTACCTGGGCTTCGCTCCGACATGCCGCCCACCTCGAAGGCCATCCCACACAACCTGGGATGAGCGGCACCCTTCGGAGCGACACCCTTCGGCGCGAGGCGTGTGGTTGCAATCCCTCCGGCAGCCGCGTGCCTTGCAGCCGCGCCCTGGTGACCGCACCTCAGCAGCCTCGCGTTCTCGTGCCCTCACGGTATCGAGCCCTCAGGTCTCGGGGCCTCGTGCCCTCGGAGCCTCGTGCCCTCGGAGCCTCGTGCCCTCGCGGCATCAAGCCCTCGCACACTCTCACATGCCCTCGCGGTGTCGAGCCCTCAGGTCTCGGGGCCTCGTTCCCTCGGGGCCCCGCGCCCTCGCGGCATCGAGCCCTCGCACCTCGGTGCCTCGCGGCCTCGTGCCCTCACGATGACAAGCCCTCAGGTCTCGAGGCCTCGTGCCCTCGGGGCCTCGCGCCCTCGCGGCATCGAGCCCTCGCACGCTCTCACGTGCCCTCGTGCCCGAGCCTTTGCGCGCCCCGCGTGGTCTACACCCTCGCGTGCCTTGCGCAAAGGAACATCAATATACAAATGCAATTCTATAAGAAGTGAAATTTCTCAAGCGCCAACACTAGCGAGCAGACCACTCCTAAAATCCGGCACCTTGCTCGTGCTCGCAATATTTCGGGCACCATGCGGTTGCTAGTTTGTCTTTGCGAGTAGCTTTACTGCACCACCTAGTGTTGTTCAGTAGCGCATGGTCACATGACAACTGCTGCAGTGATAATGTCTCGACATAGTGGACGATGGCACTACTCTCCTTGGTGGGGTGCTAGAAGTAAGATCTGAATCCTCTTGCATGCCTAGCGTTTAGGCTCAACTAGTGGCCATAAGATGTCACCTTAGCTATGGTGGGCGGTGGTGCTAGAACACGAGTGCAAAGTGCCACCGTGAGGGCGCCTCGCCGCTTGCTCCAACTCGCCAGGAGCAACCCCCCGCCTAGCACCTGCAATGTCGAGACGTGGCGCCTCGCACCTATCTGCACAAGGGCGTACATGAGCCCCTTACCCCGGGTACTTGCCCATCAGCCCACTGAAAATGGTTCAAGGTCTGCTGAGTACTCGCATACTACACGCACGTGTTACTCGGACATCCTCGCCCGGCGCCCTGCGACCGCCATCCGAGCGCCCTAACGGCGCGCACCGAGGTTCTCCGAAGCCAAGTCGTCGACCACGTCGCCTTTCTCTGAGGCGAATCCTCATCAGTATTGCTTTCCTCAAGAGCAAACGTCGTTCTCAACAATCGAGACCAAACAATCGGCGGGGCGGCCTCTCGAGCCTCGTTAGCCATATATGCCTTTGGAATCGAAGAATGGTCAATGGTGCAATTAATTGGGCGGTTTGCTCATGTGAGGGTATACATTGAAGCCGGGCACATGGTCGCTCCATGTGAACTCTATTTTATTAATGGCCTCGGCTAATACAACTAGTACTACTTCCATCTAATCGTGGAAAGTCATTGCTCCTCTTTTCAATACTTTATGATCTCGAGAGGGTTTGGACTGTCATTAGAGACAACCAGGTGATCAAGGTCTTATTTCACCGCGTTGAAAGGCATGGCCGAGTTCAGCATGAATAAGAAGATGGTCTTCTACAATGCATATGGAAGGATGGGCTCCTCACTCTGAACTGTCATTTGGGCGATCCTACGGCAGAATACACTGCAAACCCTATCAAGGTACAGAACAATGACAAAGCCTTCGACTACGTCTATTTGATCCATTCAGGGGAGCAAGAAAATGAAAGGGTTGGACATGCAACTCAAGCAATGTATCAAGACTTGTCAGCAAGATGAAGGTGTCAAGTACATTAATTCAGAACTCGGATAGGTCAAGTCTTACGAAAACCGAGTTTGTCATGTATGGTTCTCCTGGTGACTACCTAAGGCAAATACAAATTAGTGCTTCAATGTTCTACAAACTACAGGATAAGAAATCACATCAACATAGAATTAGTTAACACACTACAAGCATGGTTACCAAAATATAATACAACACCGTTGTCCAACATGACAATCTATTCAACATGCTGACCTTTTCTTTTCATAAAAGCAAAATTTGTTTTTTCCTTTGCCCGAGAGGCCTTGAAGACAACTACCAAGAGCATTCATACAATACAACAAATCCAAATAGTATATATGAAAGGAAACAATGAGAACAGGAGCTTTCAAGAGAGAACGAGAGGGTTTTCATAGAGTTTATGAATAACGAATCCATTATTGTCGCTCTTTCTTGCTTTCGGCAAGGTGGCAGCTATACCAAAGTACCAAAACGAAAAGTCATCCAACTCCCTATCGCTCGAAGGCACCCGCAAAGCTCACTACGCCTTGGCAAAAGCAAAAAGAAGCAAATACCGACACCTCACTACATGCAGCAAAAGCAAAGGGAGCGGCTACAGCACTTTGCGCCTGCACAACATGCCAGCGCGCCAGGCGCCTGCAGCGGCGCCGAGCGCTGGCGACCAACCACCCTAGCACCTTAGCCCTAGCACCTTTGCACCCACACCAGGCACCGAGCGCCTAGCACCCTGCACCGGCGCCACAGCCGGCCCGCGCCTGCACCCCGAAGCACCACAGCGGCGCCACGAAGCGCCACAACAACTAAGTGCCCGAAAGACTAAGCGCCTGAAGCGCCCAACAACGCCGCGTCCTCCGGATGCCGCGCCCGGCTCACGACCCTCGAACCAACGGATGCTCGCCACCAAGACAGAAGGGAGAACCGAGCGGCCGTCTGTGCGTAAGCCGGGCTATGGCGGGCTAAACCTCGAAAGCGGCGAGCCAAGCAGCGAGGGCACCAAGGAGGCTACGGCGGCTGGCCCGCAGATGGTGGAGGAGGGCCACTCAGAGCCGGGCGCCAAGATCGATGGCATCGAGGCGGCGCGGGCCTCCAGCGCTGCCTGACCAGCCAGCGCTGCGCAGCACCAGACAGAGAAGGCCACGCGGGCCTGGTGGCGGAGGAGGGCCACTCGGAGCTGGGCGAAGGACCGGCGACATCGAGGCTCCGGGAGGCCTCCAGGCAGCAGGACAGTAGTGGCGGCGCGGGCCTGCGGCTGGCGAAGGAGGGCCACTCGGAGCTAGGCGTAGGACCGACGACATCGAGGCCCCGGGGAGCCTCCAGACAGCAGGCCGGTGGTGGCAGCGCCGCCACTCGGGATGGCCACAGTGCGACTCGATGCCGGCGAAGAAGAACCGCAAGGGGCCAGGCGCAGGACCGACGGCGTCGATGGCAGCCTTGGGAGGCGGTGCGGGGAATGGAACCACCGGGCGCCATGGAGCGAAGAAACCAGAAGCAAGAGAGGTAGAAATGGGAAATGGAGGCCAGGCAAAAATAAGGAGGAAGAAAGAGACCTGCTTTTGTCGTGGTATCCGATGGGTTCGCTTGCTGCGAATATCAATAGCCTTGGATTCCTGTGAGTCGAGCAGAGATGTCGATGGCCTTATTCCTGTGGAGTTGAGCCGAGGACTGGTGGCCGTGGATATCGATGGGATTCAACTGCCTTGGGTTTCCAGTGCTAGCTCATAGCGTGTCCCATCACATTAAATAGCTCTACCATTTAACTTGGGGACACAGGAACATATCATGTGACTAAAGACTGATTTAGATCAGGACCTGTGGCGGCCACCCCAAAGGAAAAAAGCTTTTTGTGTTTTACCCTATGGACCAAGTCAAGATACATCAATGCCTAGCATTTTTTCGTACACATCTGATTGGTTCAGGCCAGAGCAAGTGGAACGACCCGAAGAATATTAACTAAGCCTTACATGCGCTTCTGATTATTAAACTCCACAGGAAAGTCACGGTTCAAGATCGCCTTAGCGTTTCCCCATAGCGCCAAGGGACGAGGGGCTCTTGTTGGAGGAATATTTTATCCTTGTTAGTGGGACCCACCCTTAGAGTGAATACCGACTCATCGGTCCGGCGGTGTAATCACCGCAAAGACTATCTCAGATCCTCGTTTGTACTCGTAAAAGACCTGTAATACCCCCGATTGTATCCTTATAATAGTCAACCCCAAGGGGCATGTTGGTCTTTTATGCAGGCTTGGGAGCCTATAAATACCCTTTGTATCCCTCCTTTCAAGGGAGAGCTCTTAAGCAATACATATAAGCAAGTCACTAGGTGAGCCTTGGAGGGATCCTCGAACCCCGCAGCCACCGACAGAGTAGGGCGGTCCTCTCGGACCTCCGAACTGTATAAATCCTCGTGTTACGCTTTGCTCGTGGGCCGAAGGCCGTGAGCACTACCGCCGTCGTCCGCCCTCTTACTTGTGTTCGGTTTACACGATCAACAAAACAAAATTCAGATCACACCCAAACTCAATTAAGTATCACACTCAAACTCAACAATCTCCACCTTGAGATGAATTCCTCCAGAAGCAAAACAAAACGCGGTCTCCTCGAAATAGATAGCATGAACACCTTGTGCAAGGCCGGACATTGCTCATGCAGTTAGTATAGTGAGCAGATTTATATCAAATCCTGGAAGCCACATTGGGAAGCCGTGAAGTGGATAATGAGATATCTCCGGGGTAGCACAAAGATGAAGCTTTGCTTTGGAAAAAAAAGAGCCCGTGTTAGTTGCATACACAGATGCAGATATGGCCGGAGATGTTGATAGCAGAAAATCTACTTTAGGGTACCTAATTACATATTTAAGGGGAGCTGTGTCATGGAAAAGTAAGTTGCAGAATGTGTGACATTGTCTACAACTGAAGCTGAATTCATTGCAACGACAGAGACGAGCAAGGAGCTATAATGGCTAAAAAGATTTGTTGGTGAGCTTGGTTTTGATCAAGATACTTGTGCTGTTTTGTGATAACCAAAGTGTCATCCACTTGAGTAAGAATTCAAGTTTCCACTCAAGGTCGAAACATATTGATGTTTGTTACCATTGGATTCGAGATATGTTGAATTCTCAGCAAATGCAGCTTGAGAAAGTCCACACCGACGACAATGATGCTGATATATTGACCAAGGTAGTGACGAGGGAGAAGCTCAAGGCATACCATCAGTTTGCTAGCATGGTTGAAGCAAGGTGGTAAGACCCTCCATGATGCTGGGAGGGGGAGTTTGTTGGGCTGGAGTCCCTCCACATGGAGAAGAAGCCCAAAATTAACCCATAAACTTTGAAGCTTGTGAACCGTTGATTGCTCTATTGACCAACGGTTGAGATGCCTCCTCCTTAGTGAGGGGAAGAAAAACCCTAGCCATTTCCTTTAGCTGCTACTGGAAGGAGAGGCTCAGTAGGCGAGAAGCATATGCACACAACAAAACAAGAGACAAGAGGGAAAAGAAGAAGAGGAGCTCTGTTCCATCTCGGGTGATCCTGCGCAGTCTTCATCAAGACGTCGATCGGAGTAGCAAACGTGGTCGGATTTGCCTCTAATTTTGTTTGTGAGTCCCTGACTCGTAGCTCTTTTATTTGTACGGTTGGATTGGGGATTGGTTGAGAGGACCACCTTATTTGAGAGGGGTTTTGTCAGTTCAGATAGCAGCAGATTAGTACTGAGCAGATTTGGTAGAAGTTCTGTTTGAGCGGTGAAACTTTATCCGATTTGGCTAAAATTTGGACAGTCTGTTAGGGACTCGTGGATCCACATTTCTGCCACGTTTTATGCGGTTTGGATCTGTGGTTTGTGAGATGTGAGCTGATAACCGAAGGGGACAGAAACTGTGTCTTCTCTGCATTGCTGTTAGTGTACCTCCTGTTAATTGTGTGTGGTTGTTGATGATGATATCAATATTATATCTTGATGATGTTGTTACTTCTGTTATGTACCTCTAGATGTTCTAGAGAAAACTCCTTGTACCTATTGTTGATTATAGTGGAAGATTTGGGAGTGGGCTGTACAAGCCCCGTGGTTTTTACTCCTCACATCAAGGAGGTTTTTCACGTAAATTATTGTGTCACTTTGTGCATGTTCTTGTTGTTAATTCCGCTGTTTAGTTGTTGGTTGAAGCTATCCTCATTAGTTCACTACAAGTAGAGGTGCTGACTTTTTGGTAATTGCATTGTTTAGTCCCAACATATCCAACAACAATAAATACTACGAAATTGTAGTGTCCAATAGCCAATTTTGCCCTTTGTTTTCCTGGTTGACACCACCAACGAAGAAAACCTAGCCGCCGATGGAGACGCACCCGGCGGCCTCCATGGTTCCACACACGCGGTGCCGGAGGAGGCGCTGATGAGTGATGACACACCTCGTGCGGTAGGAGCGATGGCGCGCGACACGTCCGTTATTCACCGATGCTTACCGCTCTTGGCGCCCAAAATTCCCTTTGCCTCACCTCTGCTAGGCGAACAACAAAGATAAAACCTTTGGAATGGCTCTTTGTTACTTCGAGAAATGAAACGTGATTAAGTTCCGAACTTTTTCTTCTAGCCGATAGCGCGCTTATTGATTGATGTGAAGACATGAACACCGGTTTCGAGACTTTTGGACCTTGAAAGTTGATTTATGAGTGAAACCTCCATTCAAATGTGCTTTGTTTTTTTTTCATTACTTGTATGCAATTTTCCTAAACTAATCATCAAATTCAGCAGAAAGATACCATCCGGGATACTATGGATGTTTGGATGTACTCAAAAAGAAGATTTATAGTATATGTTTTTGCTAGTCTAATAGGTGCGAGTCCGTCCCCAACTTCAAAGACCAAAGAGAGCACGTGAAGAATAGGTAAAGCTCAAACTAGTTATGCATGTTCAAGAAAGAGTAATGGACATGTAATTAGTTTTGATGCCACAGATTGACTCTGAAAGTGTCGTTTAGATGGATTGTTCCCACAAGCCCTTCTCGACTTGGATCAAACAACGATGTTTGTCATGTAATCGCCCACCCAGGATACCCAATGTCGGGACCCCGAGTATGCAATCCTAGGACCCTCTGTATATTCTGAACTAGTCCCAGATCAGTAGCTAGCTCACACAGTTTCAACATTGATGTAATCATATCCATACAACCAACTATAAATGAAGCACACAAATTAATAATATTTAGCAAAAGGACTTTATGGTCAAATCTTACAAAGGTTGCCACACAGGGATAAAGATAACAGAATAAACTTGCAGCGGAGAACAAAACATCTGGTGAAATCCATTCGACATGCCCACAGGCAATCGAGTGGAGGACACGACCTAGTTCGCAAAGTCTTCAAAATATTCTTCTCCATAGAGTTCTGAGTTCACTGGTTCACCCTCCTCTGCTGATTTAAACAGAGGGCGCAAAGCCGTGAGTACTTTGAATGTACTCAGCAAGTCGCAGGGAAATGTATGCAAATAGTATTCATGCAAGGCTTGATAAGGATAGCTTTATGGCTATTTTGCATAAAGCAATATTTGACATTAAATACAATAAATAGATTCCAATGCACAATTTAAAAGATTAATACATAAGTAATCAATTTTCTTTGAAACAACTAGTGAAAACCCTGTTCACTTCCCAACCATCAACCATCTACAAGATTCGACCAACCCATTCCAACATTTTCGACAAAAGTCTACCCCTTGCCTGAAATCACCGGCATGTCCATAACCGGGGACACGGCTATTCGAATAGTTTTACACTCTGCAGAGGTTGTACAGCTTGACCCACAAGACACGAATTCTCTAGTTTGTTCGGCATAATTCTATGCCACCGCTCACTACCTTAGGTAAGCAGTCTAGAGCATGTGACAAGGCTTTTACAAAGTTCTGTTTTGATTCAGTTTTGTTCGCTAAGGTTTCGCCTCTATCTGGCCCCCTCTTGCGCCGTTCCCAACCAAAACAGAACCGAACCAAGACATTGCTAATTAGTCAGCCAGGTCTATCCCAGTCTAGACATGTGGTTGTACGGTTAAGGCCCAGATCAATGGTTCAAGGTTAAGTACTTAGTGGTTACTCAGGCGAGGCAACCTCATCCCAAAATCATCCACTTTACTGCACGATCACTCACTCGAGTATATATCAATTTCGTTCAACCCGGCCAAATGACAACCCTTGCCATAGCACAACATCTTTTATCAATAGTGGCTTCGCCACAGTTCCATAATTCCTTTAGTCAAATTCAACCTTGTTGGGTTCCACCCAGCCAGAGGACCACCCTAGTCCTGGCACCACAAATTTTTAGTTAAGGCGACAACGAATGTCGTGGTATCACATAGGACCACACTTTATTTTAATCAGCAACACTGGCCGCTACTACACAAGCCACAAACCGGTGTGCTGGGGGTAAATTAATATTGGATGATTCATGGTGAGACCGACGTCTACCAAAGCATGGCTAAGCAAACACGATACCCATGTTGGTAGTACAATAATGTCCAACTAAAATAATCCATCCTAGGGTGTCCAAGGATTTATGTCATTCAAGGGTACATATCATTCACAAATTATTAAGGAGGCATAATGGCAATTAGGTAATTAACTAATTCCCGAAACCATTTATTATAAAATTAGCAATGCATGTTTATATCAAACAATATACTTTTATAAAGATGGGTTCAATATGATCAAAGGTCTACGACTTGCCTTCGTTGAAGAGTTGAGGTGCGTCGGTTGTCGGGTCCGAGAAATCTTCCGAAACGCCTGAATCTATACGTGCGAACAAAGCCCAATAAATAAAACAATACCAAATAAATACCAAATAAATACTAATAGGAAGATAATGAATTTAGATGAATTTATAAATTTGAATCACTTTCGAATAGGAGTTGAATGAAGAAGTTATGACCAAAGGAAGATAGAGAATTGCATAAAATCAAGAAAAGGGTTTTCTGATTTTTGGAATTATTTTCAATAAAATCGGTGAAATCTTTGGGTATTTGATCGGGTGACACGTTAGCAAAAGGGCTGACGTGGCGCCACGCGACGCTGATGTGGCGCCACCTCAGCACTGCCACGTCAGACCCGAGCGGCGGCGCACGGAGACCAAGGACTCGCCGGCGAACGGCGGCGCTCCAGCGACTGGCGAGGGTACCTACGCAAAGAGGGAGTTGCGATGATGCTAGTGCGTGCGGTGTTGAGGACGTGGTGGCAAAGGGAGGCCAGCGGCGAGGACGAAGAGCGACGGCTCGAAGGCGGCGGCGGGGTTCCGGTGGGGCTCCGGTGAAGGAGAGTCGCACCAAAGGCTTGTGATGACAGGCGGTGCTTGGTGGTGTAAGCGGCAATGGTGGAGAGGCAGCGGTGGCGGCGGGTGCGGCGGAGCGAAGCTCGGTGGTGGCGGTTGGAGCTCCAAATCCGGCGAGCTCGGAGGGAGAGAGGGAGAGTGAGTGGGGGGAGAAGCTAGAGGAGGCCGAGGCGCGTCCGGTGCTCACCTTAAATAGGCGCGGGGATGGCCCGGTGATCTGCAATTAGCACCCGCTGCTATGTTGCATCCTATTGTTAAACCATGGCCGTTTCGTGGTTGGGGTTTAGATTTCATCGGCCAAATACACCAAGCATCTTCTAAAGGCCATCGTTTTGTTTTAGTGGCCACTGATTATTTTACAAAGTGGACAGAAACTGTTCCTCTTAAAAACATGACACATAAGGAGGTGATTAGTTTTATTCTGGAGCATATTGTTCATAGATTCGTCATACCACAGACTTTAACTACTGATCAAGGTTCATCTTTTATGTCTCATCAAGTACGTGAACTCACCGAGTCACTTAGAATCAAGCCTCTTAATTCTTCGCCCTATTATGCTCAGGCCAATGGTCAGGCCGAGTCAAGTAATAAGACTTTGATTAAGCTCATTAAGAAAAAGATAGAGGAACATCCTAAGAGGTGGCACGAAGTGTTGTCTGAGGCATTATGGGCTCATCGTATATCTAAGCATAGTGCTACAAAGGTAACACCGTTTGAGTTAGTATATGAGTAAGAGGTCGTTTTACCTATTGAGATAAATTTGGGTGCCCTTAGATTGGCCAAGGTAGCGATTTGTCGTATCAGTAGATTACCATGACTTGATGATGGATAAGATAGATGAAGTTGCGATGAGAGATTGAAAGCTTTGAGGAGATTGAAAAAGATAAAGTAAGAGTAGCCAAAGCCTACAGTAAGAGAGTGAAGGAAAAAGCATTTCAAATAGGAGATTTAGTTTGGAAGACGATTTTACTTGTTGGATCTAAAGATAATAAATTCGGGAAGTGGTCTCCGAATTGGGAAGGTCCATATAAGGTGGTAGAGATCGTTCCTAGAAATTCTTATATAGTGCAATGATTAAAGGGAGATAGGCTACCTAAAGCCCTCAATGGCAAGTATTTGAAAAAGTACTATCCGAGTATTTGGCAATATGCTTAAGAAGCACACATGGCCGATGAGTTGTTTATCATCATCCTGAGAAACATACATATGGCCGGTGTTTAATCATCGTCCTGAAGTAAATTTGAAGATATTATTGTTTTGTGGCAAACATGTTTGTTTTACCAAAAAACAGGGGGGCATGTGTTAATAACAAGATTTGGCATCTATGTTGGTCGTTGCAGTGCTGATTGGTCAACGGTAAGAACCTAAAACTACCGTTGATTCAACTAATATTTTGTTTCGAATCGGAAGGCAGAATGGCTTCAAAGACATCCTGGGAGGTCCTGGCTTCAAAATCCACCCGAGAGGACCTGGACGACCTCTTCAAAGACCTCTTGGGAGGTCCTGGCTTCAAAATCCGCCCAAGAGGTCCTGGACGACCTCTTCAAAGACTTCCTTGGAGGTCCTAGGAGACATCCTGGGTGATCTTGGACAACCTCTACAAAGACCACCAAGATCTGGGAAGACCTCCTCGCTCTGATTAGAAGACCTCCCTTCAAGATCTTGAAGACCTCCTTGAGTGTTGGAAGACCTCCTCGCTTCTGATCTTTGAAAACCACCTTGCTATAGTACCTTGGTGAACAGTATTCAGAGCAATAGTACTTCGGAAGATCTCCTCGGTGAACAGTACTTGGAGCTACCGTACTTCAGAAGACCTCCTCGCTACAGCACCTTGGTGAATAGCCTGAGAGGTCCTGGACGATCTCCTCAAAGACCTCCTGAGAGGTTCGGGACGGCCTCTCCAACGACCTCCTAGGAGGTCCTAGAGGACGCCCTGGGTGATCCTAGAAAATATCAACAAAGACCTTTTATGAGGTTCTGGAGGGTGGTCTTTGCAAAATGATCCAAAGAGTTGTCTTCACAAAACAGGAGGTCGCGGCTCAAAAGGGTGGTCCTTGCAAAACATCCCAGAGGTGGTCTTTGCAAAGCAGCAGGTCGTGAGGACAAGGAAAAGCGAGGCCAGGATCTCCCCAAGAGTGTTCACGTGGCTTCATCAAGGCCGTCCGATACCTCCCTAGGGACACTCGACGCGCCTTCATCAGAGCCGCCCAGGACCTCCTCAAGGGCGCTCACGTGGCTTCATCAAAGACGTTCAAGACCTCATCAGGAGTGCTCATGCGCCTCCATCAAGACCGCTCAGGACATCCTCGGGAGTGCTACGCGGCTTCATCAGGGCTGTCCAGGACCTCCTCAGGAGCGTTCACGCGCCTTCATCAGGGCCATCGAAGACCTCTTCAGGAGCGCTTCTCGGCTTCATCAAGGCCGTCTAGGACCTCCTCAGGAGCACTCGCGCGCCTCCATCAGGACCACTCAGGACCTCCTCGGGAGTGCTACGCGGCTTCATCAAGGCCGTCCAGGACCTCCTCAGGAGCACTTGCGCACCTTCATCAAAGCCACCCAGGACCTCGTCAAGGGCACTCACGTGGCTTCATCAAGGTCATTCAAGACCTCCTCAAGAGCGCTACACGGCTTCATCAGGGCCGTCTAGAACCTCATTGGGAGTGCTATGCGGCTTCATCAAGGTCGTTCAAGACCTCCTCAGGAGCATTACGCGGCTTCATCAGGGCCATCCAGGACCTCCTCGGGAGTGCTACGCGACTTCGTCAGGGCCATCCAGGACCTCCTCAGGAGCACTCGCGCGTCTTCATTAGAGCCGCCTAGGACCTCCTCAAGGGCACTCACGTGGCTTCATCAAGGTCGTTCAAGACCTACTCAGGAGCACTCGCACGCCTTCATCAGGATCGCTCAGGACCTCCTCGGGAGTGTTACGCGGCTTCATCAGGGCCGTCCAGGACCTCCTCAGGAGCACTCGCACGCCTTTATCAGAGCCGCCCAAGACCTCCTCAAGGGCGCTCACGTGGCTTCATCAAGGCCGTTCAGGATCTCCTCGGGAGAACTACGTGGCTCCATCAGAGCTGCCCAAGACCTCCTCAGGAGCGCTTTGCGGCTTCATCAAGACTGCTCAGGATTTCCTCAAGGGTGTTCACGTACTTTCATCGGAGCCGTCCAAGATCTCCTCAGGAGTACTACGCGGTTTCATCAGGGCCGTTCAAAGACCTCTTCTAGAGATCCCGTGTGGTTTTCATCAAGACTTTCTGCAAAGGCCTTAGGACTGTTCCACGAAGACTTCATCAAGGAAACTTGCGTGTTTAAATAGGAAAGATTTATCAGTTATGGAAAGTCTGGAGATCAGATGGTAAAACTAAATCATATCTGTAAATCTTGTCTGGTTAGGAGTTCTGATCTCTTACGGCTAAGACTTGCCACCCTTTAAATAGAAAAGGGTAATGGCCGATTGAAATCATCACCAATCGATCAATACAATTTGCATCTACTATTTTTTCTATCATAGCTTCCTATAGTCCGTCTTCTTTTCCATCCTTTCTGCTTCCCTGTCTAGGTTCAAGGACCTTGTCAGGACTTCGCCGTCATCTCAACACCATGACTAGCTCCGTCTAGGTGTTGTGCGCTGTAGTTCTTCGTCATAATTGGTGAATTATTCCCTTTGCTAGTTTGCTCGAAAACTAGTCGTACGCTTCCATGTAAGTGAAGCAATCTAGTTATTTGCGACCTTGTGTGTTGATTTTTTGGCGTCAACACCTTGCACCCATTCAAGCTAATTGAAAATTTGTAGTGTTGTTTGTGCGTGAATTCAGAGTACTGTTATAACTTATAAGTTGTAAATAGCTGCGTAAAACTGAATAAATTATCTGAAGTTTCCCAAAAAAAAAATTGGGTTTAGAACCTGTGTAAAAATTGAGATGTATGCTTTTTCCAGAGTGAAGTATATGCTCAGTGTTATTGCCATCCATGGAAATGAATGAATGCTCGAAGTGGGCACGTGTAAAATTGGGTGAATGTGGTATGTATTGAGTTACATGCACCAACTAATTCATCCAAAAAAACTTAAGTTTCCTCTCACGTGTAGGCTACCTCAGACCTAACACGTGAAATAGAAATGAGCTGCAATTACTATTATTTAATTGCATCAGTTGGGCCTTTAATTCAAGATTTCTTAGCTCTGATACCATATTGAATTACATGCACCAACCAATTCATCTAAAAGCTTAAGCTAGTGAAGAAAGACGGATAATTCACTTATACTTCAACAGTATGAAAGTTCTAGAAGTTAACATTCCTTTTTGTTTTCTTAGACTTCTTCTATACAGAATCTATATGTATTCGACTTGAATAGCATGGTCATATCTGTACATAATCCACACATGTTCTTATGGTGTGTTTTGTTAGTAGATGAGATTGAATGAGATGGGATGGTACATGTAGTATGGGATGATACAAGTAGCTAGACAGTTTGGTTGGATGTATGGAATAATGATATATGAATGTGTTTGGTTAGTTGTATGAGATGATTTAGGATAGTACGATATGGTGTTTGGTTGAGGAGACGAGGCTGGTTTTGCTAACCTTCTCCCTCGAGGAGGTGAGATTACCTCCTTTGCTTTTTTTTTTCTTCATTTATTTCTTACCTTCTTGAATATCTGGTTTTTTCCCCTCTTCTTCCACAACCCAGCCAAGAGCACCCAGGAGTCTCGGACCAAGTTTGGACTACATCTTGTGTGGACGCGGACGAATAGGACGTCCTAGACAACATTGTCCTTCCTATATGTGTACTTTTTGTTATTACCTTTCTCACTTTTATACTTTCGTAATTACCATTTACTGTTAATACAAAATTCGGCACAAGAAGTGAATAAAAAGGGCCTTCTAGTATGACTCTTACTAACACCAACGTGTACCAGTAATTGAAGGTTAGGTAGTAAATGGGGGACCTTAATTTTTAAGGGCCATGTGCAGTACGACCATGCGTTTGATTACAAATATACATCGTTTTAGAATTTATGTAGTCGATTTTTGTTTTGTTTGAACACTACTCACTAATATATATAAAAACAAAATTATGTTATTTACCTCTTGGGATTTCTATATATTCATTGAATGATTGAAACTCCATAAACGCATTGCCCTATCAGACAACGCGCGGATGGTACACCTAGAGTTAACCAAAGAAAAGAAGAAGCTTTAGATAGTTCGCAAATTGGAGTTTTCACGTATTCAATTCTGCTGTGAGCAGCAGCACCGATCTTCTCGGCGGTGATTAAAACCTTAATTTTGGTCGTATTGTGAGAGCCGCCGAACGATTTAACTTGTAATGCTTAATCTTCCAATTGATCATAGCATCACAAATTAAATTTTCCCACTCTCGATGTATTATGTACCTCCCAGAAGTGGTACACACACCTTCACAATCATAGTATCAAACTGTACACAGGTAAACATAATATTGCAAGATAAGAATATCAATTACACAACGGAAAACAATAAATAAACTGAAATTAAAATGTAAATAAACCAGCGATGGAGTCTCAATGGCTTGCCATAACCTGCAGGGCAACCGACTAGGGTTAAAACTTTAGCAATTCGACGTTTCCTGCGCATCTTTCCTTACCCAAATTGATCTCAATACCTGCTGTCCAGATGAGTAAATAAAAGTAAACAGTGAGTACATGAAATGTACTCCGCAAGACGACTTACGATTAACAAACCTATACATAGCTACATGCAAGCTCTACTCAAAAGAGAAGGCTATAGGGTTCATTTTCAGCGCAAAGCAATATTTCAATTAAATACAAAGTAGTAGATTCAAATGGCAAGTTAGCAAACATTTTTAATACTTCAAATAACAGCGAGTAATTAACAATAGACATTAACAGAACATCTACAAGTGGCTGCCCCTGCAGCACACAACAATAGCATGAGAAACCATTCTCAATACAGCCCATCAAGTTTTAAGTTTAAAATCCAAAATGTTGAGTCTAACTCTCGAAAAACCTCCCCAAGCGTGTCCATAACCAAGGGCGTGGCTATTGAATAGATTAAACCTGCGGGGTGTACAACTTTACCCACATGTCAGACTGCCTTTTTGCCACCGGATAAAGCACACTTCCTTAGGTATGCCGGCACGGCTAAGTCCTACGAGACGTTTCCAATATTGTGCATTAGCTACAAGCCGCCCGCATGGGTGAAACCCTCCGTGAACCGCCCTTGTGTGTGAAGACGGGGCTCCCACGGAGGACCCACACGTTGTGTTGAGACATTGGCCCAGCAGAAGCAACTGCTAATGTCCCTCGGAATGGAGAACCTACACAGGGACCCACTCTGTCACACCCAACACATACAGAACATTTCTTTTTCAACACAACACATACACACCCACCACCTGCGACTCGAAACTAATACCCGCCAAAGTACTAAGTCAAGAGGGTCCCATATGTCCCTCATGTGGATGCATAATAATGCTTGGTTTAGTGGGGCGAGATGTTAGGTCCTTGTTGACTCGGGCACCAAGCACACACCGAAGCACACCAACCAACCAATGTGCCCAGTCTAAAATATTTTATTTTTATTTTTAGTTTTTCCAAATATGATAGCACAAGGTGCTGGTTATAACATAATAAAAATTGATTTGTGTGATCAAAGTTATCGACAAGTCGATAACTGCCCAATCTACCGGAAACTAAGCATGACGCCGAAATAAACATAAATAGACCATATAACATCTACCGGGCTCTAATTCACCAGTAGGATTATTAACCTAGGCTAGTGGCAGGGGATAAACAATTTTAGGGAATTCATGCAACAGGATTAACTACCTCTAATCGCAAACATAATTTGAAAAATTAAGCATGCATACATACAGTTGCAAAACAAGATAATCAATTTTTGAAAGTAATAGGATCAACATGCATCAACGAAAAACTACCTGCCTTTGCTTGCTGATAATCTGGACATTCTCTCGATCGTCTCGATTGCGCTCTCGCATCAACGTCATCTAATGATAAAAACTGCCAAAGCGAAAAACAGCGAATAAACACCAAAATTCCAAAAATCTTCAAAATTATGAAATTATTACAGAAGACAGATAATATTTTTAGATGAAATTAGAGACAAAAATTATTTGAAATAGAGATTAAGGCATAAGGTCTACTATTGTTTACTAACCACCAAGAGATTGGAAATTTTAAACTTTCTATAAGCTAATGATCCTACTGACTAAAAGAATTAAACTAAACTCTAACTACTAAAGTTAGTCAGTCCATTAGCTTAATGCCAAAATTCTGAAATTCTTCAGGTTACTAACTTGAGTGGCATTACTATCAGTCACCAAGATTGTTCTCTGCTCAAACTTCATCTAGAGACTTCCTCTGTCCAACACTTCAATTTACTAAATCAAAGGAGTGACTTGACTGACAGACCTACAACTCGGTAAATAAAACTAGATAGTCTTGAAAAAGAGTTTTACTGACAACAAGTCCTCTTGTAAATACCTTCTCTAGATTACAAGCACACAAGGATTTGGTTGCTCCTTTGCTAGCTCCTGATTATTCATAACCATAATGATTTTGATTCTAAAGGCATTAGAGTTAGCGCCAACTAAACAATATAGTTAAAGCAAACTCAAAAGTATTTGCCAAAATTAGGAGCATCTTCACGGAGAATCACGAGAGATGGCGAAGAGAGCAAAGGAGCCAGCGACTCGAGACACGCTTAAGCGTCGGCGGCAGCAGGACACCGGTGGTGGCCAACCACGACAGTCGGAATCGGCGAGTTAAGCGACCTCGAAGTGGAAGCGGCATAACTTAGGCGGTGTGCTCGGGTGGCTGGTGGCGGCGGCTGTTAGTATGGAGAAGACCGGAGGCGGCGAGCTCAGAGTCTGTTGGCCGACCGAGGAGGCGAAATGGCCGGCCTGCGGCGGCGCCAGGCTGCGGTTGGCGGATCCGCCGGCGGGAGGGCAGCGGCCCCGAAGTCATGTGGCTTCAGTCTGTGGCCTGGGCCAGAGTGAGAGGCAGGGCAGCCAGATCCGGTGGTGCCATGGGCAGGGCCTTGAGAATAGCGGCTCTAAGGCGGGCGGAGGCGGCGGCGTTAGCGGAGGATGGCGGGTCGGACGGAATGGGAGGTGGTGGCATAGGGGAGTAGAGGCTGGAAGCGGCTGGGGCGGCTGTGGAGCCGAGGACAGGCGGGCAGGTCGGCGAAGGAGGAGCAGGCCGGGCGGCACCAGACATCGAGGCGACAGGCTCGGTGAGTGGAGGCTGACAATTTGGAGGTGAAGGGCAGGAGCTCTTGGTAGAGAAGGGAATGAGGAAGGGGAGGAATGAATGGAAAGGAGGACAAGGGAGTTTCGGCTGCTTCTTATGGCAATGGGCGGAGCGCACAAGGTGGAGGCAACATGGGTGACGAGCGACGTGGCGTCCATCGGAGTCTTTGCTGGCGGGCGAGCTTGACACGGAGGCGCAGCGTGGCATGTCGGCTCGGTGCAGCAAGGGAAGAAGATGAGCATGGGCACCGGCGCCATAGGCCAGCGGCAAAGGGAAAATGACCAGGCGAGCAGGTTAATTTGCGGCGGCCAACTCGGCCAAACTCGGCCACGAGGAATAGTGAAGCGAAATAGAATTAGGTTTTTACGGTTTTTCGTAAAAAGGCTGAGGTGTTTAGGTACTGATTAGATAGAGCAAAATAGCTCCGAAAAATATGAAATTTTGAAGTGAGTAGATAAGGTGTTCCAGAACCTAGAAAAAATATTTTAGGGCACTGTTCACAAGGTTTGTTTATATTTTAAAATCAAAATCAATGCAAATTGACAAAAAACCAAATAACCCCAAAAATTCCAGAAAATTCCAAATAAGCAAACGAGAGCATATAGAATTCAACTAAATATTCACACACTTGAAATATTTTTAATTTGCCCCAAATTCAAATTGGACTTTTGAATTAGAGAAGAAATATTGGATTATTAGGTTTTAACACATTTGCTTTGAAATAAAAGTTTTAAAAGTCCAAAATTTCATAAATGCTTAACTAATCCATCTCGATTCGACCCATTGAGGCTGGTTCGGCCATCTCTCTCGAAAGTCGAATATTTGGATTTGGAAAGATTGGAGGAGAAGGTGAACTCAAAAGCTTGAAAAGTGGGAGCGGTTTGAGGAAAAGTAAAAGACCTAAGTCTCACCTCGGTGAATATTTATAACCATGCGCTTGAAGTTAAAGGCGTGGCAACCCAGCGGTTATAGCGCTTTGGGAACCGCTCAACGAGCGGGTCTAAGAGAGTCGATTGAGATTCTTAAATTTGTCTGCCTTTCGAGAAAATCAGGTCAGTCTTTACACCTCAAGCAAAATTACCTTCTTGACCAAGTCTTTTTCTGGTCAAATGCAACAGCAATCGGAAAGATTTTGCTTCCGACCACAGTACTGCAACCACCTAGTGGTCGTAAGATTTCCTACGACCACCTCGTAAGTCGCAAGATTATTCCACAACTTTCTTGACCAAGTAAATTTCTAGTCAAATGAAACACTAGTCGAAGAGTTCTTCCTTTGACCACTTTTTCTACGACCACTTACTGGTCGTAAGATCATCTATAATTCCTTTTCCAAGTAAATTATTTTCACTTGAAGCTGGGGGGCTAGATGACGAAGATCTAATAATCCTCATTTAATTATTTATCTATAATTTATATTATGGATAATAATAACGTCATATGGTCCTTGAGTATACCCCTTAATATTCATAAGGGAGAAGCTGGGGGTCGTAAGTTCTTCTACGACCACCCCATAGTCGTAAGTCCTCCTACAACTACCCCCTAGTCGTAAGTCCTTCTACGACTATACCATGATCGTAAGTTCTACTACGATCGATGCGTGGTCGTAAGATCTTCTACGACCACCATATGGTCGTAAGCTCTTCTACGACTAGTCCCTAGTCGATAGGACTTACAGACATATGGGCCTAGTCGACCAGAAAATCTTTCGCATCATATTTAAGGATATGAGGCAGTAAACTACGCTGTTATTCTCTGGAATAATGACACGATTTAAACTCTTTGTTATGGTGATAAGCGCACGACAACGTCTTGACGTTACTACTCCTAATAATCTCGATGCTTGGCTCCACGATCTGAAACATTAAGGCGGTCTTTAGACTGGAGATACAACAACATACTTCGAGGATTGTATAAAAGGCAGAATCATCTGGACAATGGAGGAGGATGAGAGGGCAATCAGAAACACAATCAGGAGCACAAGACACAACACTCTAGTCTTTCTCTTGATCTTGTAATTCAGCATACTCAATACATACACACAGGAGTAGGATTGTTATTCTCCCAGGAGAAGGCATGAACCTGTATAAAAATCCCCGTGTCTCCCTCTCTACGTGATTTTGAGCCTAGGGGAACCCCCGAATCAAACAATCTTTACGTAAGTTCGGTTCGAAAACACCGACACAAACCAAAGTCCAACGGACAGGAAAACATGAATCTAGAGCTACGGGCCTAGATCTGATTTCTTAACAGTGCCCATTTGGTTGACGAGCGGTGAGGACACCTCTGAAAAGAGACTATGATTGTTATTTCCACGCCGAACAATTGCAAATGAGCCATAAAGTCATCAAACGCTGCCATCTCAGTTGTCAATGTCAGTACTGGGCAGATCAACAACTCAACATGTAGTGCTCAGTTGCATATATATCAACCCTCGATCGTAACGTAAGTCCATGCATCTTCAAAGTCAAGAATGAGTCAAAAATGGATCGTTAGGCGATGGTGTGGACCTCGTCCCAAGCGTGTATAAGGATCAATATATATGCATAATATACTAAATACAAGATATTTCACAAAAACACTTATAACCCATACAACTGCCCCGGGTGTCAAGGTTGTGATGTCCTTGTCACCAACCACAGCTAGATTAGCAGCCTTATAAGCGATCTTAGGTCATCTCACCTCAAAAGATTAATTAGCCTGATAGATGGTATCACTCTCACACTTATAAATCGTGCTCTGAATTCTGCTACAACCGACTATCGCACCATATTATATATGTATACTCCATTAGTTGTTAAGAGTGGTAGCTTCGGTGTAGATTAATTAGCAGAGGGTCGACATGGATTACGACGAGCTAGTAGTTCCCAGCTCACAAGCAGCAGCACTGCTTCTCTTCGTCGTCCCTCTCCTCTTCCTCGTACGCTACTTGGCCACAACAACAACACGAGGTCGTCGTAATGATCACGGTAAGCATCCTCCCTCGTCCCCTCCAAGCCTGCCGGTGATCGGGCACCTGCACCTCGTCGGCGCCCTCCCCCACGTCTCCTTCCGCGACCTCGCACGGAAGCACGGCCCCGACCTCATGCTACTCCGCCTCGGCGCCGTCCCCACACTCGTCGTCTCCTCGCCGCGCGCCGCCGAGGCCGTCCTCCGCACGCACGACCACGTCTTCGCCTCCAGGGTGCGCTCCCCCGTCAACGACATCATCTTCTACCGCTCGTCGGACGTCGCCTTCGCCCCTCTCGGAGAGTACTGGCGGACGGCGAGAAAGCTTGTCACCACGCACATGCTCAGCGCCAAGAAGGTGCACTCCTTCCGCCATGGCCGTCAGGAAGAGGTAACTAACTGCTAATTAAATAGGCGTGAATTAAGCACCATGCGTGCATGCTGGCTAGTTGATTTCTGACATAATTAATACATATATATAGGTGCGCTTCGCGATGGCCAAGATCCGTGAGGCGGCGGCGTCCGCTCCTGGCACGGCGGTGGACATGGGCGAGCTTCTGGGCTCGTTCACAAACGACGTCGTGTGCCGCGCGATAGTGGGCAAGAACCTGCGGGAGGAAGGCCGGAACAAGCTGTTCCGCGAGCTGATAGAGGTCAACGTGTCGCTCCAGGGGGGCTTCAACCTCGAGGATCTGTTCCCGAGGCTGGCAACGGTGGACGTGCTCTCAAGGGTGATCTGCGCCAAGGCCAGGAGGATGAGCAAGAGGTGGGACGACTTACTCGACAAGATCATCGACGAACACGCCGCCGCCAAGTCGTCGTCGGTAGTACCGCGTCATCACGTCGACGACGAGCAGCAAGACACCGGCAACCTCATAGATGTCTTGCTCTCTCAGCAGGAACACTACGGTCTCACCAGAGACAACGTCAAGGCCATCTTGATGGTACCTAATTAATTAACTTGCAATTAATATATATATATATATATATATATATATATATATATATATATATATATATATAAGAGCAAAAAACTTTAGTTCGTTACACTATATTAATTGTACGTACTCAAAGGAAAAGAAAATTAATTAATTTGTAGGACATGTTTCAAGCGGGCACGGAGGCGGCATCTCTGACGATAGAATTCGCCATGGCGGAGCTTATGAGGAACCAGCACACGATGGCCAAACTGCAGGCCGAGGTGAGGGCAAACATGGTGCCTGCAGTAGGCGGAGAAGGAGCCGACATGGCGACCACCACCACCACCGAAGAAGAGGGCAAGAGCAGCAAGACGGCCTACCTGAAGGCGGTGGTGAAGGAGACGCTTCGGCTGCACCCGCCGGCGCCATTCTTCATCCCGCACCTCAGCACCGCCGACTGCCAGGTGGACGACTACACGATCCCCTCCGGAACGCGTGTCCTCGTCAACGCGTGGGCTCTGGGGAGGGACCCGAAATATTGGGACAGACCGGAGGAGTTCTCGCCGGAGAGGTTTCTTCTCGGAGATGGTGGCAGTGCAGCGGGCGTTGAGTACAAAGGGAATGATTTCCAGCTGGTGCCGTTTGGGTCTGGACGGAGGATGTGCCCCGGGATGAACTTCGCGGCGGCTACCATCGAGGCCATGCTAGCCAACCTTGTGTTCCATTTTGATTGGGAGCTGCCGGCGGCAGAGACAACAATGGACAGTAGCGGGGGGATTGATATGACGGAGGTGTTTGGGTTGACGGTCCGCCGGAAGGAGAAGCTCCTCCTCGTTCCAAGATTCCCGGCCGGCCATATACATTAATTACTCTGGGTAATACTCTAGCATCTCCTCGTTACAACAATGGACAGTACTGCATGCATGTAGAGTAACTAAAGTATATGTTTCGTCGAATGTATGTATGAACATATATAGTATTTTACCTTTCGCATGCGAATCGGAGGGTGTTAATCTGGGTGTTACGACCTGCCACATTACACGACTCACTTTCGCTGTTGGCTCTGCTAGCAAGCAACCAAGAATAATCTGACACACCTTGTCTTTGTCCAACTTAATTATTTGCATTTCTTACTCTACGGTGATAAACATGAAGTCGTTGTTTTCCATTGTACTCGCTTCCTACCGAGCTAGGTTGGTCCCGGCGTCTCAATAAAATATTAAGAAAATTAGCTCAGTGTGTTAGCGTCTCAATAAACTATGTTTAGCTACGAACAGCATTGTCTAAAAATAATAGTGAAAGAATTGAACTAAAATAAAGAAGTTCAGCCATCAATCCTCCTCGGTCGGTCTGAGCAGTCTAACCTTTCTCAAGGGTGGTTTAACCACTCCTCACAGTGACAGAAAAATCAGCACAATTTCATATTCACAAAATTATCTAACTTTTTATCTACGAATCCAATTCACTTGAAATTTCATACACAACTCAACAAGAAGGTCAGGAACATATTCCAATCAAACATCTAGACAATCATGGCCAAGATTCTAAAAGTTTCTTGTTTGAGTGCAAGACGGTTCAAAACCAGGTGAAAACCAAAACTTGATCCAAAGACTCGCTCGAGGATTAAAGATGGTTAAGATAAGCTTAGATTAACTTCTACAAGTCCTAGAGAGCTATATCACACCAAAATACTAAGGCAAAACATATAGAATGCAAGAACCTAAAATCTCAAGAAAGAGAGCAAGAACGAGAGACAAATCATCTTTGCATAAATTTCATTGGATTGATGTCGAGGAAAATTAATAATTCAAAGTAGTACAGCCACAAACTCGTGTAATACTCTAGCATCTTCTATTGCATGTAGTCAGTTGTTTTCCATTGTCCCAGTATGTTTTCGCTTTCTACCTACCTACCTAGCTATCTATGTAGGTACATAATGGTAATGAGCAATATTGTCTATTAATATCTAACAGCGATAGATAGATAGCATCAATCCTGCAGGGCATGCACCTGTGTCCTATATATCAGGAAATTCAAATTGATCATAGTACAAATTCAGGAAACTCCAAACATATAAATCAACACAACAAGACGTAATACTACTGTTGTAAACAATACATAGAAAAATAGGAATAGGTGACACAAATTTTACGTAGAAAATCTTTTCGAGAAAAACTATGGACACACGAAGGCAATATTGCTATAGGAAGAGATGTTTACAATGAAACTTTTACTCTTTCCTATGGACTACATGTATATATTTATAATGGTACATGAAAGACTCAGTGTAGGAGTGGAACTATGAGTTAGAGTTGGAAATGAAATTCGTATCACACCCAGACTCAATTCGTATCACACTCAAACTCAACAATCACCACCTTGAGATGAATTCCTCCTGTAGGCAAAACAAAACGTGGCCTCCTCGAAATAGATTAGCATGAACACCTTGTGCGCCGAACGTCTATAGGACTATTGGATACCAACTAAGTCTGGGCAAAGCTCACGCTTAGCAATAGGAACTGGCATTATCATCATATCAGCTGGATTATCATGAGTACTTATTTTGCTAACTTTAATATCATATTGAGCAATGACACCTCGAATATAATAATATCTGATGTCAATGTATTTCGTTCTCTCATGAAACATATGATCCTTATTTCTCGTTCGTGTACTGAGGTGTACGCAGGTGTGAGATGTATTTATCCAAGTGCGAATTGCATCCTACAATTCGTGCTCCACATATTATCAAGGAGATTTATTCCAGATTACAATTCATGTGCATGCTACTGTTTATGTTCATGCTACTGTTCATATGTATGGTGTTCATCCGACGCTAGGAGAAGAAGACGACACACTACTGATCTTCGAGTTCCACCGTGAAAGATCGGGCAACCCACGGATTTAATCTCATCTCGAGGTTGATCCGCATCAGTAAGAGATTGAAATATTATACGATGACCTTCACAGGCAGAAACTCTCGTCAACAGGGTGCACATACTTTCAAGTGCCATTGCTCAGACAGGAGAAAATGATGAACATGACTTTTGGTCATTCGTTAATTGGTTGCCGACCTGCAAGAGGTTGCTGCAGAAGTACAGAGTCTTTCGCAATCATCAAGGTCTCAAAGTAGCTTTAGAGTCTATGCCTCTAACCATAGTAAGCTTCTTCCTTTTCTTCCTTTGTTTCTTTTGTCTCGGTTAGTGATCGATCTCAGCTAGCTATAAAAGGATGCAATAGCTAGCTAGTTCTTGCACTACTACACGTACATCACTTGCATGCATACATAGCTAAGTACTATTGTTGTGTTTTGTAGGTCATGGCTCAATTCGTACAAGTATTATCCCACGCAGTATCTCAACAAGCATCGTTCTATCTCTTGCTATTCCCTATCCTCCTGACCATGGTACTACACTACTTCATGGCAACAAGCATAAGATCTGCAACTAAGCAACTCGACCTATTGAGTTGTATGTACCAACCAATTCACTCAAAAGCGTAAACTAATGAGGAAAGACGGACAATTCACTTATACTTCAACACTCACCCTCACGTGTAGGCTCCCTCAGGCCTAAGACGTGGAATAGAAATGAGCTGCAATTATTTTTTTAATTGCGCCAGCCGGGTTTTGAACTCAAGACCTCTTGGCTCTGATACCATATTGAGTTGCATGCACCAACCAATTCACCCAAAAGACAACTTAAGATTTTGGGTGAATTGGTTGGTGCATGCAACTCAATATGGTATCAGAGCCAAGAGGTCTTGAGTTCAAGACCTGGCCGGCCTATTTAAAAATAATAATTGCAGCATATTTCTATTCCATGTCTTAGGCCTAAGGGAGCCTACACGTGAGGGGAAGTATTGAAGTATAAGTAAATTGTCCATCTTTCCTCATCAGCTTAAGTTTTTGGATAAATTGGTTGGTGCATGCAACTTAATACGACCAACATCGTTCACCTCCCTCCTTCGCCTCCAAAAGCTCCATGCCATAGGTCACCTGCACCTTGTCGGCTCCGACCCTCACGTCTCCCTCACCAACCTCACCAACAAGCATGCCCCTGACGGCCTCATGCTCCTGCACCTCGGCTAGCTGCACAACTTGTTGGAAATATGGGCAACATTTTAATTTTAGATTTTATTTTGAGGTCGATACCACAAATAGCTAGAGATGCATAAAGCAATTTTAATAGTAGGCAACATATTGTACTTCGAAATATATACAAGATTTCGATTATAACAGAATTGTTTCGTCACAAAAACAACTTACAGTCAGGCTTGATGAAGAACAAGAAACAATATAGGCTCGATGCAGTGCATAACGTAGACGAAGCAGCGAAGTGAGCAATCACGCAGATGCACTACCAGAAACCTTATTGCTGCCTCGTGCAGGTACTCTCTCCTCCCTAGAGATAGCCACTCTCCCTTCTCCCTGGTGCATGCCGAGAAGAAAGGCCGGTGAGGTTCGGTTGCTCAACATTTAGCACAATCCAACCAAAGGTAGAAGACGAAGTAGAGAGGAATGGATGAATTCAGTATCTACTGAATCTGGACGTCTCTAGATCCTTTTAAGGACACACACAATTACTAGCTCCAATAATAGTCGTCATCTATATCTATACTAATTAGAGGCTCTCCTTGAAGCCCCTACGTAAATCCTAAAAAATAATTAGACTAGAAATTACCATATTAATCGAAAAGGCTAGAAATTCTCCTGTTATTCTAAAAGCATCTCAAACAATCCATTGGTTTGCTATGGTATAATTCACGCGTTGGATTATGTACAAAAGAAGGAAAAGAGAGTTTGATTTGAGTCTGGATATATGCACACGGCATTAAGGTAGTAACATCCATGTCTGGCTACAACTAGGAATTCGTGCTACCATGGAGCCAACCACCACCGCCACCATGGAGTCGACCACTATCGCCCAAGCCCGAGCTCTGCCCCGCTAGCCCGAGATAGAAATTCGCACCACCGGTTCGAGCTCAGCACGCCATCGTTGGATCCTGGGGTCCCAAGCCGCGCCGCGGTCGAATTCGGCCGACCGAGAAAGCTGGTTCGTCGAACGTGGGGATGAGAGAGATACGGCAACAATTATGGGGGTGTTACGACAGCAAGGATGGGAATCACCAAGATGATGGGGTCACTGCTATGTTCGCTCACGGTGCCCCACACGCATGCCCTAGTCGCCACACCCATGCGTTGGCCCGCACACTGGTGGCCACACCCCTACACGCCCACCTTCATCACCACACACGCACACTAGAAACCTAATAGGAGACGACATAGAGATCGAGAGAATTGGTGTCTGCGAGTGGGGATCGAGTCGGGGACGAGAGGAGCGAGTGCTTTAGGACGCACGCGACAACGACTAGATCGAACAGACGTTTGCTATCACGATTGTTTTGGAAGCGTAACGCTATAGCATTTTGTAGTATTCGTGCTATATATCATATGGGTTTGTCTATTCATCCATTGCAAAACAAATTGCTAAATTTTAGTCACTTCTCTCATCCATTGGATCTGGACCAACCACCCTTCTATCTCCCCTCAATACCTATATAAACTCAATCCTAACCCTAACCCTACCTACCCCTACCCCAGCCGTCTCCTCCCCCACCACCACCCCTACACCACTATCCGATGGCACCATTGGTGAGCTTCTCCCTCGTTGCCTACCACCTCATCTTCCGCCCTGCCTCCCCCTCCCGCTACCTCCTCTTTCTTCCTCCTCTCTAGTCGTCTGAAGAGATGCACCGCGCCGCCCTCTTTCTCGTCTCCGGTAGCTACTGCTGCCAGATTGGCCACGGCCCCCCCACAGCTTCCTAACCCCTCCTCCTCTTCCGCCCCACCTCCCTTCTCACTTCCACTTTCTTCCTCTTCTCTAGCGATATGCCCCTGCATTGCCCTATTCCTCATCTTCGGTGGCTACCACCGTCGGATTGAACACTGCCTCCTAACCGCTTTAGTTCTCATTGTCCCCGCCGATCTCTAAGCCTGGAGGTTATTGGTGAACCCAAACCCTAAACGAGTGAACCCAAGCCCTAATCCTTGTACCGCCACCACCACCGTCTGCCGTCATTTGGAGAGGATAGCGATCTTGTCGATGACAGCACTAATTGTGAGGAGATCTAGTGGTGAGGAAAGGTGACTAGAGTTTTCTTAATTTTCACGCAACTGATAGATAGCAATTCCGGTATCATATATGTATGGTGTTGCTTTGACTAGTTGTAAATGCATAAATGCATGCATGCTCGTTCACAAGTGATGTTTGCTTCTGCAGTAGAGAGCTTGGATGAAGGTTTGAACACCATATATGTACTCGTCCTGGCTACGAAACCAAACAATGGGTATAGGATACCCCTTCTCCTTTGGGGACACACAAATAGAATAGCTAACGAATGTCAAACTACTTGAGAGTGAGAGTGCTAGTGAATGAAAATGAGAGATCTGACCCCTTGTATGCCCTCTTGGGCTCTTTATATAGAGTGGGGGTGTCTATTCCCCATCTTACCCCTTAATAATTACAAAATGGTGAGGATAAATTAGTAAATTATTGACATGTGTACAATATTATGTTAATGGGCTAACCCTAAGGTCCATCATGTGCGCTTGGCAGCCATAGGATAGAATACCCCTGTTCATGGGCTTGTGCTAAGGCATTTTAGGCCACCCGGCATCCCAATGGGTTGGGCAACCCCACAACAGTACTTTATATATTTATAAATGGTCGTGATGTTTGTTATTTTTTGTCTTGTTTATATTATTTCTACGATGAATTTTGTCTTGTTATTTGACGGTGGGGTATGCAATATTGACAACTTGTATTATTTTACTTAATTTACATATGGTCTAAGACATAGTGGTGAGTGCTCGTTTTCAGTGACTAGGTTTGGACAAGGACATTAAATACGGATGACGCATAGTTATAAGAGCATCTCCAATAGTATCTTTCTTGTCGTCTTTTAGGTATGCCATATCAACAAAATCCTATGTGAAGGAGAGAGGGGGAGGGAGAGAGGGCACAAGTTGTCTCTTCCTGAAGAGACTGTCGTGCACCCAAAACAAGACATGATACATTAATCTACTCTAGTTGACATGTAGGCCCGTTTCAAAGAAAAATTATAAAATATAAATGTTGAAGAGTATGCTAGAGACTATCTATTTGTGATATTGTCTCTAAAGATGATATAGCATATATTAAAGATGAGGCGTTATCAGATAACCTGGCCGAGTCCGACGTTGAGTCATGCGAGCGTGAGCGTGTGTGTATAAAAGCTGGGGTTAGAGCAAGCAATGTAATACGATGAGTTGAGAAGCAAGAAATAATAAAAAAAAAGACAAAAAGAGAAACGGTGCTTCCGAAGCAAAATATCGGTTGTGCTTTGTTGTTTATTTCGCTTTCTTTTTTTTCACTACGGAGAGAGAAGCTCGAAGTGCTGTCACGTGGAGACGTATCCTCTAACATTACATAGCAATGTCACGGATGAACAGTGCCATGACATTGTGTACGGGCCGTCAGATCAAAAACGAGAGGCTTAGATCGAGGAGCGCACTGTTCCCAAAACAACACTGTAGCAGTACTATAGCAAAATACTGTACCACAGTTACTGTTTATGAACGTTGTAGCATCCTGTAGCTATTGATCTGGATCATCCTCCTTAGATCCGACGGTTTAAATCTACCAAATATCATGTTACTGTTCACCGTGACAATGTCAGGATGCCAATCCGTTGTTTTGGTCTTTGAGCTTGTTTTACGTGGATAGGAACCACACGAGGTGCAGGCACGGTACGTGAAGACAAGACAGGAGCTGCAGCTGGTCACGTCGGGAGGACAACAGCGTAGGAACCGGCGGGTCCACGGAGAAGGCTTGGCATCATTTATCTGGAACGCGCGAAGCAACGACAGCAACGCCAAAGGCAAAATTCCAACACCGCCGACGCCATTCTTCATCCCGCACCTCAGCACCGCTGACTGCCAGGTGGACAGCTACACGATCCCCTCCGAAACACGTGTCATCGTCAACGCGTGGGCTCCGGGGAGGGACCCGAAATATTGGGACAGACCAGAGGAGTTCTCGCCGGAGAGGTTTCTTCTCGGAGATGGCGGTAGTGCAACGGGCATTGAGTACAAAGGGAATGATTTCCAGCTGGTGCCGTTTGGAGTGCAGACGGAGGATGTGCCGGGATGAACTTGGCGGCTACCATCGAGCCATGCTAGCCAACCTTGTGTTCCATTTTGATTGGGAGCTGCCGTGGCAGAGACAACAATGGACGATGGCGGGGATTGATATGACGGAGGTGTTTGGGTTGACGGTCCACCGGAAGGAGAAGCTCCTCCTCGTTCCAAGATTCCCGGCCGGCCATATACATTAATTACTCTGGGTAATACTCTAGCATCTCATCTTTAGAGTAACTGAAGTATATGTTTCGTCGAATGTATGTATGAACATATATAGTATTTTACCTTTCGCATGCGAATCGGAGGTGTTAATCTGGGTGTTACGACCGCCACATTACACGACTCACTCTCATTGTTGGCTCTGCTAGCAAGCAACCAAGAATCGACACACCTTGTCTTTGTCCAACAATTATTTACATTTCTTACTCTCGGTGATAAACATGAAGTCGTTGTTTTCCATTGTACTCGCTTCCTCTGAGAGCTAGGTTGGTCGTGCATGCGTCTCAATAAAATATTAAGAAAATTAGCTCGGTGTGTTAGCTTCTAGAGAAGGTGAATCTGAGCTAACTTTTCTCTCGTCTCGGATTTATGCTTTTTTTCATTTCAATAACTATGTTTAGCTCGAAGAACATTGTCTAAAAATAATAGTGAAAGAATTGAAATAAAATAAAGAAGTTCAGCCATCAATCCCCTCGGTCGGTCTGAGTAGTCTAGCCTTTCTCAAGAGTGGTTTGACCACTCCTCAAAGTGACAGAAAAATCAGCACAATTTCATATTCACAAAATTATCTAACTTTTTATCTACGAATCCAATTCACTTGAAATTTTATACACAACTCAATAAGGTCGGGAACATATTCCAATCAAACATCTAGACAATCATGGCCAAGATTATAAGAGTTTCTTGTTTGAGTGCAAGACGGTTCAAAACCAGGTAAAAACCAAAACTTGATCCAAAGACTCGCTCTGCATTCACCGCCCTCCCTAGAACGAAAATCATACGCCTTAATACCTCCATGACTCCCTATGAGTGCCTCCTCCGTTCACTCTCTGGTCCCTCCCAACACTCTCTGGGTTTAACTAGCCCACTCAGCTGCGCCCTCATCCTTACCCATCTCGTCTTTGGGCGGGACTTGTTCTCGAGGTCGGCAACATGGGCGTGCTTTCGCAAGGGTGATCATCGGCGAACACGCCGCCAAAGTCGTCGTCGGTAGTATCTGGCGTCATCACGTCGACGACGAGCAGACAAGACACCGCAACCTCATAGATGTCTTGCTCTCTCAGCAGGAACACTACGGTCTCACCAGAGACAACGTCAAGGCCATCTTGATGGTACCTAATTAATTAACTTGCAATTAATTGGTTAGGAGACTCTCCTCCGAAAAGTCAATATCCGCTCCTTTATAATGTGGTCAGGAGGAAGGATGACTCAGTGGCAAATATCCTGAGAACAATTCCTTTAAATATTTCTTTTAGACGACCTATAATATCGAGAATTTCTGATTTACAATTGATTTCTCATAAAGATGTTTTCAGGTGGAATTTGAATAAGTCTGGACTTTTTTCGATATAGTCTTTTTATACGGCATTAATTGGTAATCATCAAGCCCCCATCAAGAATTTCTTTTGGCAAATTAAAATTCCATGAAAAGTGAAAATATTTCTATGGTAGGGTAGTATTAACTAAAGATAACCTGCTCAAAAGAAATTGGAAGGGAAATAACAAGTGTTGTTTTTGTATTAAAGATGATACAATTCAGCACATTTTTATTGAATGCCCTTTTGCACGTCTTGCATGGTGGGCTGTTCAATGTGCGTTCAATTTATCTCCTCCTGTAAGTATAGCAAATATATTTGGGAATTGGTTAGCCGGTATTCCAAATATTTTAAAGTCACAACTCCTAGTGGGAGCTAGTGCCTTATGTTGGTCTATCTGGTTATGTCGGAATGATATTGTTTTTGATAAAAAGATTGTCACTAACCCCCTTCAGGTTATCTTATTAAGTGGACACTGGCTGATGGGTTAGGCAAATTTTCAGAAATCAGCCCAAAAGGAGTCTATGTTAGCCGGAAGCAACAGGTTAGAAATGGTGGCGAAGCAAATATTAAGCATTCATGGGGACGGCTTAGTCACAGGATTTGTAATGATTGAGTTTAATTTTCGGTCATCGTTTGTTTGTAAAGCTTCAAGCCTCTTTAAATGATTGGTTTACTTCAGTGTTTTTAGAGCTTTTAATAAAATGGGATGTATGCATCTTGAGAGCCACTAGGGCTCGGACGTCCGATCCGGCATTTGGATGGGGCGCTTGGTCGTATGCACGATGTCCACGTCCACCGACTGCATGTCTTTGCCTTCACGACGCACGTGATTCGGGCCTTCGGATGCATGGTCCCAGATGGGCATGTCGTGCATGTGCATGCAACGGCACCTCGATGTATTTAAGCCGCCGATCGATCGGGAGGCGGCTACATGCATGCATGCACGACGAGGTGAGAGTGGCAATGGCATCGCAAGTGCCTGCTGCATGCATGCATGTGAAGTGGATTTCGGTTGAAATTGCGAAGAAAAGCAGGTCCACCGGATGGCCTCGTGGACAAATTAATACCATCTTGGATTGATTCAGGAGATGTGTCTAACAAGAACTCGATCCTTTGGTTAAAGTAATAATGCGAACTTGTCATCGATCTCAACAGTAAGGACGGAGTATATATCATCGGTTTGATCATGGGCCCAAGGAGCTAGCTTGTACATCAGATCCGTACGTAGAAAACAATGGTTGCAATATCTTCGGACAAAGGTTGCAACATCTTTAGACAACGGTTACAACATCATCGGACAACGGTTGCAACATCACCGGACAACTGTTGCAACATCACCGAACAACGGTTGCAAACATCTTCGGACAATGGTTGCAACATCACAAATCAAAATAAAGCATCTAGAAAAAAACGCGTTGGAAAAAATTGCAACATCGTCGTGAACAGTACATAACATTTTTTTTTCTACAGATGCAACATTTTTTTCTACAGATGTAACATCCCCGGACAACGGTTGCAACATTCTAGGACAATGGTTGCAACACCCTTGGACAATGGTTGCAACATCCCAGGACAACGGTTGCAACATCCCCGGACAACGGTTGCAACACCTTAGGACAACGGTTGCAACATCCTCGGACAATGGTTGCAACATCTCTGGACAACGATTGTAACATCCCCGGACAATCATTGCAATATCCCCAGACAACGGTTGCAACATCCTAGGACAATAGTTGCAACATTTCTGGACAACGGTTGCAACATCCTAAGACATTGGTTGCAACATTCACGGACAACGGTTGCAACATCCTAGGACAATGGTTGCAATATCCCCGGACAACGGTTGCAACATCCTTAGACAACGGTTGCAACATCACTAGACAATGGTTGCAACACCTTAGGACAACAGTTGCAACATCCTCGGACAATGGTTGCAACATCTCCGGACAACAATTGTAACATCCCCGGACAATCATTGCAATATCCCCAGACAACGGTTGCAACATCCTAGGACAATAGTTGCAACATGTCTGGACAACGGTTGCAACATTCTAAGACAATGGTTGCAATATTCATGGACAACGGTTGCAACATCCTAGGACAATGGTTGCAATATCCCTGGACAACGGTTGCAACATCCTTGGACAACGGTTGCAACATCACCGGACAATGGATGCAATATCACCTAGGACAATGGTTGCAACATCCCCCGGACAACGGTTGCAACATCCTCGGACAACGGTTGCAACATCTCCGGACAACGGTTGCAACATCCTTGGACAACGGTTGCAACATCACCGGACAATGGGTGCAACATCACCTAAGACAATGGTTGCAACATCCCCCGGACAACGGTTGCAACATCCTCGGACAACGGTTGCAACATCCTAGGATAAGGTTGCAACATTTTTTTCCTAGTTATAAGTCAATTTTACTGCCCATCAGTAGATTAGCCTTGAGATCTGTGCCATTATATTTGTAAAAAAACATATAGTCAAAATACATCTCGAGAAAGTCTAATCAAAGTTTTGTAAGTGTTGTACGTTCTTATGGCATTAAAAGCGTATTATTTAAATACACGTTTAGCTAAAAGTATTTTTTACGTGAGCCAGTCGTTTTAACCTTATCTATATACGTGACTTAGTTTCGCTTTGTTTGCTAATACTAGCTAATTAATTGCATCCTAAATGCATGGAAGTGTCAACGTACATGCTGCTGGCAGTCGAGCATGCATTTGTTGTACAGAAAACGGGTGCTGAACAGATAACCTGATTTTTTTTGTGCAGTGAAAAGACTACTTTGTACTAGTAATTGGGTTCGGCACAACAATTATAATCCCAATTATTCGCGTCTTTATTGTTGTCAGCCGTATGGGAAGATTGTATAAGACAGAAGAGCGAAAGTTGGTCTTGCCGTGATAGGTTGTGGAAGATAAGCACCGCTTGATGAAGCAATTGCTTTCATGCCGTGGTTGCCGACTGCAACTGCATGCGGTTAATTAGTCGGACCCGACTTACCCAGCGGCTCAGCGGGATCGGACGTATGCGTACGATACGAAGCGTCCGATTGGATGTATGCGTGGAATCATTATCTATACATCTTTGATGCAGAGATTAGGAGAGTTTTTTCTCTTTTATTATCTAAAAAAAGGTAAGATGAGTCTGTGCCTGCTTCAAACATGCCCTACAGCGTGCATGCGTGTTGGATAAATTAAGATCAGTGAGGAATGCAGAGCAAACAAAGAAAGAGACGGATGGTAGCTAAAGCAGTTGAGTCGTATACAATTACTAGCATGCATGAGCGTACTACTCACTATCAAGATGGCCTTGATCGATATGGTCCCTGGCGAGACCATACTCGTCCTGAAGGGAGAGCAAGACAGACGTCAATGAAGTCGCTGTCCTCTTGCTCAGCGTCGTCCTGCTCACGGCGCACCGTCCGTCCTGCTTGCGTGGTCGGCGATGAGCTTGTCGAGCAGCTGGTCCCACGTCTCCAGTACTTTACAGGATGTCTACACAGGCCTCACCATGCAGACATGTTTTGAGCCCCTGCCTAAAAACAAGGACTTGAGAGCTACCTGACGGGATTTCAAAACATGTGGAGTATTGGAAGAGTATGGCTAGGCTACCCCACGGGGAGACGTGGGAATAGGATGAAATCTGTGAAGTATTTAGCCTCGTTATCAATATATATATGCATAATATACTAAATACAAGATATTTCACAAAAACACTCGTGACCCATACGACTGCCCCTGGTGTCAAGGGTTGTGATGTCCTCGTCACCAACTATACAACCAGAGTAGCAGCCTTATAAGCGATCTTGGGTCATCTCACTTCAAAAGATTAGCCTGATAGGTGGTATTACTCTCACACTTATAAATCGTGCTCTGAATCCTGCTACAACCGACTATCGCACCACATTATATATGTATACTCCATTAGTTGTTAAGAGTGCTAGCTTCGGTAGTAATTGTTGATCAACCGAGTTTTTCCATGGAATATGTCAGGAAAGATTAATTAGACAGTGCATTATTACTTTCTTGAGCTATAAAATTGTGGGATTGATATGACGGAGGTGTTTGGGTTGACGGTCCGCCGGAAGGAGAAGCTCCTCGTTCCAAGGTTCCAAGAGCGGTACTCCCGAAGCAAATTGTGGTCTGCTGTTTGTTTCGCAATGGCGCAAGTGATAGAGCTGCACCTTGACGACGACGGTCAAGCAGCGGCAGCAGCATCGTCAGTGTATTCTCTCCTGCTTATGCTACTATGCCCTCTAATTCTCCTCCTACTCATGAGCAGTGAAAATGATTTGGCGAATTTACTTGAAAACCGCCGATTTCGCCTTATCGGTGAGCTCGGTGAAAAACATGCCGCCAAAAAATTGCCTCATTTGAAATGCCGGCCCGGCCCAACCAACTGAGCAGCTCCTCATTCCATCCCTCTCTCGCTCCTGCCCTATACCTGGCGATTTGACGCGCGCTTTCTTGCCCGTCGAGAGGCCGGCTCCACAAGGACGCGCGCCGAGGCCCAGCTGGCCTCGGCGAGGCAAGCGTCGTGCTTCTTTTCCACGACAAGGTCTACCTCAAGGCTCCGCAAGGATGCGCGCCGAGGTCTCTTCGCTTCAGCTCGGCGAGGCGGCGATTTCGGCGCTTCTTGCTCACCGGTGCTTGCTAGTTGCTACTTGCTAGTAGGTGAGATTAATAGGTGCTTGCTAGTTGCTTGTAGGTGAGATTATGTTTCTTTTATTCTGATAATTTGCTTGCTGTTGACAAGAACGTGTTCGGCGAAATTTCGCAATTTGGTCAAATTCGGCAATTCGGATAAATTTTGGCCGAAAAAATGTGCAAATTCAAACTGGTTTTTGAACATTTCGGCCGAAAAAAATCCGAAATTCCCGGTTACCGGCGGTAACCGGGTCTATCGGTGACCTCCGATAATTTTTTCCTTCCGGTAGAGTTTTCCCTGCTCATGAGTGCCATACTACGCTTTGCGACGACCACCACCAGCACGAGCAGATCAGCAGGCAAGCTGCTCAACAAGCTCCCTTCGCCCCCATGGAAGCTCCCCGTGATCGGTCACCTTCATCACCTCGTCGGCTCCCTCCCCCACGTCTCCCTCCGCGACCTCGCCCAGAAGCACGGCCATGACGGCCTCATGCTCCTCCACCTCGGCGCCGTGCCGACCCTCATCGTGTCGTCCCCTCGCGCGGCGCAGGCCGTCCTGCGCACGCATGACCACGTGTTCGCGTCCCGCCCCTACTCCGCCGTCACCGATATCCTCTTCTACGGCTCGTCGGACGTCGCCTTCTCCCCCTACGGCGACTACTGGCGCCAGGTCAAAAAGATCACCACCACACACCTGCTCGCCGTCAAGAAGGTCCGATCCTACCGCCGAGCCCGTCAGCAAGAGGTAATTAATATTCACTGTGTACGTCCATGCATGCATCTCAATGTCGATCACTAGCTACTGTAATGTGTTGGAGCAAAGCCGAAGAAGAATCGACCAAACTCTGGAAACCGATCCTTGAGGAAGCCCACGCACACGTTCTAATGGAAGGAACACAAGCACACGTGCTGTAGGCAAGACTAGAAATCAATCACACGAACATGTGCATGGAAGCCAAGTACTGGAAGCGATACACAGAAAAGTGATCTTGCTAGTAGCCGATAGAAGCAGACCCTCTGGAACTCACGTATGCGAGAACAGGAGATACTTTTGGTGCTGGAAAAGCCACAGAATTTTCTCTTTACTTCTTTAATATATATAGGATTACATGACCGGAAGCAGTTGGTAGATTACAAGATAATCTATCTGCTGACAACCAAATTTAAAGTGCTTAACAAACTCTATTCTCCTAAGGACTCCAAACTGAACACGCCAAAAGCATCTACGTGCAAGTGCCGCACAAAACTCAGGACTCAAACAAATTAACTGACCTCTAACAAACTAATATAGGTTTAACAAACTCAAAAAACTTAAGCTGTCAAGATTATGGCTAACATAATGGACATGCAGGTGCGGTTGGTCATGGCCAAGATCAGCGAGGCGGCGACACGAGCACGGCGGTGGACCTGAGTGAGCTGCTCAACTCGTTCAGCAACGACATCATGTGCCACGCCGTGTCGGGCAACTTCTTCAGGGACGAAGGCGGAACAAGCTGTTCGGGAGCTGGTGGAGGCGAACTCGATGCTCCTTGGCGGGTTCAACCTGGAGGACTACTTCCCCAGCCTGGGGAGGATGGACGTGGTGAGGAGGGTGGTGTGCGCCAAGGCCGAGAAGGTGAAGAAGAGATGGGATGAGCTGCTCGACAGGCTCGTCGGCGACCACGCCACCAAACCATCATCGGAGGCGGTGCTACAGAAACACCTCCACGACGATGAAGAGAGTGACTTCATCGATGTGTTGCTCTCTGTTCAACAAGAGTACAGCCTCACTAGAGACAATATTAAAGCACTACTGGTGGTATACATCTATATTTCTTTTTCCTGAACAACTAATAATGTATATAGGGAACGTAAGACAATGATGGATCCATGCATACCATTACCAGCTGCTCATACTACATAATATTGGTCCTCGATCCGATCCTCAGATATATATTTTATATATGCGCATGCATGCATGTACAGGTCATGTTCAAGCTAGCACGGACACATCATTCATAGTGCTGGAATACGCCATGGTTGAGCTCATGCGGAAACCCCAGCTGATGGCCAAGCTACAAGCCGAGGTAAGGGAAGCGTGCTCAACGGAAAGAAATAGTTCTTGAAGACGACCTGATGATCGGTGGCATGGCCTACGAAGGCCGTCATCAAAGAGACGCTCGGCTCCACCCCGGGCCGCTCTCGTGCCCCACCTCTCCATGGCCGATTGCGATGTCGAGGGCTACACCGTGCCCTCCGGGACACGGTCATGGTCAGCAGGTGGGCCTGGCGGATGCTAGCTGCTGGGAGAGCGCGGAGGAGTTCGCGCTGGCGGTTCATGGAAGGGGTAGCAGCGCAATTGCCGACTACAAGGGAATGATTTCCATTTCTGCCGTTCGGGACCGGGCGAAGGATGTGCCCAGGCATAAACTTTGCGATCGCCACCGTCGAGATCATGCTGGCAAACCTTATGTACCACTTCGACTGGGAGCTGCCGGAAGCAGGGTCGGTGATCGACATGGCGGAGTCGTTCGGCGTGACGGTGCACCGGAAGGAGAAGCTCCTCCTTGTCCCCGTACTGCCACAAGCTTAATCGACCAATCTCGTGCTAGCTGCTCGTTTAATTATCTACTTGTCATATTCCTAGCTAGTATTATATGCATTAATGGTTGAATAAAAATGTTTTGAATAAATTGTTGTAAGCATAAATATATGTAGTTTTGAATAAAACACTACACATCAGATGACCATGCGTAAATGATTTGCCACATGTCGAGAAGCTAGCAGTGATGATACCATCTTAATTTACCTCAGCTAGCTCTCAATCTCCTAATTCCTAACATGCATGCATGACGAGAGATGCTTGATCTGGAGGTACGATCATGAACTCGATCGATGGATCGATCGGTGCCTGGCCGTGCATCTCAGCTCCTCGCGTGCTCGTCGGTGGGCCGTGCGCCGTGGCAAGGTGTAAGGGACTCTCGTCTTGTTTTATTGTCTCGTCTGATGAGCCGAAGCAGTTACCTCCCTTTAGGCCCAAAAACATGGAAACGACTAGTTTGGGCCTTTCACTCCCTCTCTTGTGGACTGTGTGGATCTCCTTTTTTTTTCTTTTTGAAATTTTGTATGGTGTGGATATTCTTACATTTACTCGCCTGGTCCGGCTTTCTTCAGGATGCATAAAAAGATATGTCTAATCTTTGAATAATAATATATTGAGCGAGCATGTGTACACAACCATACTCACGAGATAAGACACACTGTGTAGTTATATAATATGCAAGGCTGATCAAAGGAATGGCTTGTGATTCTTTTGTTTGCATAAAGCCACTTATTGAAATAGATTAAGTGGTAGTAAATTCTAAGACCTAGCATTTTTAACTAACACAAGTTTTAACGAAGTTGAGTTTTGTTGTAAAATATTAGTGGATACTCCAACCTCATATATCATTGAGTGGTTCTATCCACCCAATGCTCATGTTCTTTCTCGGGTTACATTCCGTACTTCTCGCTGGTTCCCAACCAAGCCATCTTAAATCTCTAGGCTCCCACCTATCTCAAATATCTAGGCTCCAACCCATCTTTTCAATCCCTCCCACAAATTGTTTTAGAAAAATGAAAGCTAAATCAAGAAAGTTCCCGACATCGCCCATGACCGTGTGTACGACTATCTAGATAGTTTTAGACTCTATAGAGTTCGTATACTTTACCCACAAGAGAATCAATTTATAATGTACGTTTGACACAATTTCATAGGTGTACAACTAAGATGATTATCACAAGGCTTTTACAATGTCCCACCTCAACGCAACCCCACTCGCTATGTATCACCTCCTTGGTCTCTCACTTACGTCATGTCATTCGGTGGCTCCCTTACCCTTATCTGCACCACACACCCACCAATGGTGAAGCCACGCTGAGGCGAACAAATTACTTAGCCAGGTCGTACCCATTATAGATTTATGGTTGCACTGTTTTTACACGATATAGTGTTCAAGTTCAATGATTGAAAGTTTATACGCAATTATCATTAAGGTAATAGCTATGAGCTACAGCAACATATTTGTCACGATCGAGTTGCCGATCTTACGAAATAAAAGGAGGAAAATGGCAAAGAGTTCTTGGGAGAGAATGAGACTACTCTTTATTGCTATGAACTGGCTATTACAAGGGGTGCCTTCGACAAGGCGGTGGACTAATCCTTAATTACACCGAGCGTAATGCTTGTTTATGCTATCTAAATCCAATAAATCTGTTGATCTTGACTTGGATTCGATTCCCTTCTGCTGTTTGCATTCTTCCTTAAGTAGTTGATGAAGTGGTGGTAGTTACTCCTGAAAGTGGCGCCTGTTGGGAAATGATGCATCCGGTCGGAGGGAGGTAGTGGTTGACATAGTATCAACCGTGTGGATATCATGGGGATATGTGCATGATCTTAGGATGATGTTACAATTGGCAATGTCGTTAACGGTTTGTCGAAACACGCGTTTTCGTCAAAGTTTGAAAAGCTGTCAGGGCAGGTGCGGTCAGACCCAGTGGCTCAGCGGGATCGGACGTATGAGTACGATACGAAGCGTCCGATCGGACGTATGCGTGGAATCATTACCCATATATCTTTGATGTAGAGATCGGGAGAGTTTTTTCTCTTCTATTATCTAAAAAAAGGTAAGATGTGTCCGTGCCTGCTTCAAACATGTCCTGCAGCATGCATGCGTGTTGGATAAATTAAGATCAGTGAGGAATGCAGAGCAAACAAAGAAAGAGACAGACGGTAGCTAAAGTAGTTGAGTCGTATACAATTACTAGCATGCATGAGCGTACTACTCACTATCAAGATGGCCTTGATCGATATGGTCCCTGGCGAGACCATACTCGTCCTGAAGGGAGAGCAAGACGTCAATGAAGTCGCTGTCCTCTTGCTCAGCGTCGTCCTGCTCACGGCGCACCGTCCGTCCTGCTTGCGTGGTCGTCGATGAGCTTGTCGAGCAGCTGGTCCCACGTCTCCAGTACTTTACAGGATGTCTACACAGGCCTCACCATGCAGACATGTTTTGAGCCCCTGCCTAAAAACAAGGACTTGAGAGCTACCTGACGGGATTTCAAAACATGTGGAGTATTGGAAGAGTATGGCTAGGCTACCCCACGGGGAGACGTGGGAGTAGGATGAAATCTGTGAAGTATTTAGCCTCGTTATCAATATATATATATGCATAATATATTAAATACAAGATATTTCACAAAAACACTCGTGACCCATACGACTGCCCCTGGTGTCAAGGGTTGTGATGTCCTCGTCACCAACTACAACCAGAGTACAACAGCGCAGCAACCGGCGGGTCCACGGAGAAGGCTCGGCGTCATTTAACTGCAACGGAGCAAAGACAGCAACGTCAAAGGCAAAATTCCAACACTGTCTTGACCTATGAAATTGAGGGACGCAAGCAGGGAACCCAACAAGGCAGTAATTGATTTAACGAAACCTCCTAGCTAACTCGTTCAACAGATTGACGGTGGCCTCCAAGAGAGCAAAGCAGCAGCATCCTCAGTGCATTAATTCTCTCCTGCTTATGGTCCTATGCCCTCTAATTCCGACACCGCCGACTGCCAGGTGGACGGCTGCACGATCCCCTCCGGAACGCGTGTCCTCGTCAACGCGTCACTATAAAATTGAGGGACGCAAGCAGGGAACCCAACCCATTGATAGAGCAAGCAAAGCCAGCTAGCCATGGCTCAAGTGATAGTGCTGCACCTTGACGACGACGGTCAAGCAGCAGCAGCAGCATCCTCAGTGTATTCTCTCCTGCTTATGGTACTATGCCCTCTAATTCTCCTCCTACTCATGAGTGCCATACTACGCTTTGCGACGACCACCACCAGCACGAGCAGATCAGCAGGCAAGCTGCTCAACAAGCTCCCTTCGCCCCCATGGAAGCTCCCCGTGATCGGTCACCTTCATCACCTCGTCGGCTCCCTCCCCCACGTCTCCCTCCGCGACCTCGCCCAGAAGCACGGCCATGACGGCCTCATGCTCCTCCACCTCGGCGCCGTGCCGACCCTCATCGTGTCGTCCTCGCGCGGCGCAGGCCGTCCTGCGCACGCATGACCACGTGTTCGCGTCCCGCCCTACTCCGCCGTCACCGATATCCTCTTCTACGGCTCGTCGGACGTCGCCTTCTCCCCCTACGGCGACTACTGGCGCCAGGTCAAAAAGATCGCCACCACACACCTGCTCACCGTCAAGAAGGTCCGATCCTACCGCCGAGCACGTCAGCAAGAGGTAATTAATATTCACTGTGTATGTCCATGCATGCATCTCAATGTCGATCACTAGCTACTGTAATGGACATGCAGGTGCGGTTGGTCATGGCCAAGATCGGCGAGGCGGCGGCCGCGAGCACGGCGGTGGACCTGAGCGAGCTGCTCAACTCGTTCAGCAACGACATCGTGTGCCACGCCGTGTCGGGCAAGTTCTTCAGGGACGAAGGCCGGAACAAGCTGTTCCGGGAGCTGGTGGAGGCGAACTCGATGCTCATCGGCGGGTTCAACCTAGAGGACTACTTCCCCAGCTTGGGGAGGACGGACGTGGTGAGGAGGGTGGTGTGCGCCAAGGCCGAGAAGGTGAAGAAGAGATGGGATGAGCTGCTTGACAAGCTCATCGACGACCACGCCACCAAGCCATCATCGGTGGCGGTGCTACAGCAGCACCTCCACGACGATGAAGAGAGTGACTTCATCGATGTGTTGCTCTCTGTTCAACAAGAGTACAGCCTCACCAGAGACAATATTAAAGCACAACTGGTGGTATACATCTATATTTCTTTTTCCTGAACAACTAATAATGTATATAGGGAACATAAGACAATGATGGATCCATGCATGCATATACCATTACCAGCTGCTGATACTACATAATATTGGTCCTCAATCCGATCCTCAGATATATATTATATATGTACGCATGCATGTACAGGTCATGTTCGAAGCTGGCACGGACACATCATTCATAGTGCTGGAATACGCCATGGTTGAGCTCATGCGGAAACCCCAGCTGATGGCCAAGCTACAAGCCGAGGTAAGGGGAAGCGTGCCCAAGGGAAAAGAAATAGTTACTGAAGACGACCTGATGATCAGTGGCATGGCCTACCTGAAGGCCGTCATCAAAGAGACGCTCCGGCTCCACCCCCCGGCGCCGCTCCTCGTGCCCCACCTCTCCATGGCCGACTGCGATGTCGAGGGCTACACCGTGCCCTCCGGGACACGTGTCATGGTCAACGGGTGGGCCCTGGGCAGGGATGCTAGCTGCTGGGAGAGCGCGGAGGAGTTCGCGCCTGAGCGGTTCATGGAAGGGGGTAGCAGCGCGGCTGTCGACTACAAGGGGCGATTTCCATTTCCTGCCGTTCGGGACCGGGCGAAGGATATGCCCAGGCATAAACTTTGCGATCGCCACCATCGAGATCATGCTGGCGAACCTCATGTACCACTTCGACTGGGAGCTGCCGGAAGCAGGATCGGTGATCGACATGGCGGAGTCGTTCGGGATTACGGTGCACCGGAAGCAGAAGCTCCTCCTTGTCCCAGTACTGCCACAAGTTTAATCGATCCGTCTCGTGCTAGCTACTTATTTAATTATCTATGTGTCATAGTCCTAGCTAGTATTATATGCATGAACGGTGCACTGTCTCACTTGTTGTAAGCATAAAATATATGTAGTTTTGAATAAAACACTACATCAGATGACCATCTGTGCATGATTTGCCACCTGTCCAGAAGCTAGCAGTGATGATACCATCTTAATAAAATATAATATATGTCACAGCCTCATTTTTATTAAATGGGATTTAGATGCATCTCATAATCATTTCATGTTATTTCTAGAGCATGTGCATAAATTATGCATTTGAAAATTTTAAAATAAAATGTAAACCTCTAACTCAAACTAAAACAACAAAAGAAATTTAAAATAAATGCTCATGAAGATCTCTGGAAAACGATCAGCCATCTCAAAGAGTTCAGCGACAGTAGCCGGAGGATTCAAAGCGATGTTCTCTGTTATTCTTCTGCTGCGGACTCCCTGCTTGAAGGCTCTGATAATAGATGAGTCAGAAACCCCAGGAATTGAATTGCGAACCTGACTGAAACGCCTGATGAATTGGCGTAATGTCTCATAGTCGTTTTGTCTTATCCTCTGCAGGTCGTCCTCCTTCCCGGGGCGATGGTAGGTGCCCTGGAAATTGGCTAGTAGAAGGTCACAGAGGTGTTGCCACGAGTAGATCGACTCGAGCGGTTGGTTTAACAACCATGATCGAGCGGACCCTTCGAGCATAGTCAGAAGGTAACTCGCCATGACGCACTCTCCTCCTCCTGCTCGAACAATGGTCGTGTAGATCTGAAGAAACTCGATAGGATTTTGAGACCCATCAAACTTCTCCATGTTCTCTGGTTGAAACCACGGCGGCCAGTGAACTGTTCGGAGGTCAGGCGAGAATGCCCAGCATCCGGTAATCACATCGTAACGCCTTCTTCGCAAAAAAGAGGGGTTGATGTCGCCAGGCTATCGCTCACGACGATACCCAACAATAGGTGAGTCTGACTTATGATAAGTCTCGATCCTATGAGGGTAATACTCTTTGTATCTTGTCTGCTATTGCAGACCTCTGGGTTGGAGTGGTGAATGATCACCTCTCTTGGGAACTTTTTGATCATCAAGCGTTCGTGGAACCCTTTTTTGGTTTGGGGAACGATGCGACTTACGGTGATCTCCATGCGGTGAGTTATTCAAACAACTGGAAGCTAACGGAGCCGTACTGCTACGACTTCCAGTGTAACATCCTGAAATTAGGGTTTGTGTTTCAAATGTATAAAAATATGATAATTTAAAAACTTTTGCTGCATCTCTTGCTGATTCGATTTATTTGGATTTCAAATAAGGGTTTTGTTGTTTGTAAAACCTAAAATATTATTTTACGAAAATGCAAGTAAAAAGAAACTCCAAGAATTTTAGAGAAAAATATATTACTTGAAAAACCCTAGAAAATTTATACAAGGTTCTACACTGTAACCTAAGCCTCCCCAAAAAATTTCAAAATTTTTGGAGATGTTTTGCTAGGTCAAATAAACCCTGGAACCCTCAGTCGTTTTTATTTAAAAACAAAAATATTTTCCTCTCCCCATCGACAATTTGGACCCCACTAGTCGACCGGCCTATTCCATCGGGTGAACCCAAACGCACTATGGCACGGCCAAACCCGTTCGGCGCCGCTTTCCTTACTTCTTTCCATGGCAAGCCTGGCTCGCTTGCCAAGCATCTTCTTCCATTGTATGCACATTGCACCAAGCATGCATCGCTTAAACCATTTCGCTATCTTGCGTCAAGACACCCGAGCTCCACGCCGGTTTTGGCCGCTACCACGGTTTCTCTCCTCTCGCCGCAACGTCCGCTATCTTGCCTTGCCCTGGTAGCATTGATTGCGGTCGCCTCATCCTCTCTTCAATGCTCGCTTGTGCCATTGTTTACCCGGCGCAACGTCATCGAGTTACTCTCTGTCAGAAGACCTCAAATATTGAATGTGCGAATTAAAATTATACTTGGTAGCATAATTCTTAATTAAGGAACAAAGTAATTCCTCATTAAAAATCATACTAGAAGCATAATAATAACAAGTAACAATTCCAATATTCAGGTTCCGGATATATGTCATGCAATAGTTCCTGTGATTAGTGACTATTACGCATATACCCTTAAACAACATTGCATCATACACATAAAAGTCATACATTTACATAATTATACATGACAGGTCACATTTTGGTTCGGCTACAGTAACAGATGACTTTGGTCATCACCAAAAGCTTAACAGCGGAAGCAAAACTAAACAACAAAAACCACCAATAGCCCCATCACCCGCAGGCTATTGCGTGGAGACTAGAACTAGCTTCACTCGTTAGCGTCACCCTGATCGACGCTAACGGGCATCTCATACAGGTAACCATCCTCACCTGCAACAAGAGGTCATAAACCCTGAGTACGGAAGCTACTCGGCAAGACTTACACAAACTATTAAAATAAAATATTGGATAGAACCTATACAAAGGATTAGAATTGGTATATGCATAAGGTTAATAACAGGAAGGATTTAATGGTTCAATTTTGCATAAAGCGATACATCTTAACCTACAATTGCTAAGTTTTGACAAGGCGATTTTACAAATAAATTTGGACTAAAACAGTAAGTAAATGAGAGCATCATCATATATAGTAACAATAATAAAGTGACAGATTATCATCAAACATTGCATGACACCCATCATGCCAAATAATTCCCAAAACCGAATTTAGAGCAAGGTCTATACAGTGACATCAATTCAAGTGTCGTCTCAGAATCGTGGACGCGCTATTCAATAGTTTTAAAACCTCAGTAGGGTGTACATCTTTACCCACACAACTTAGTTAGCCCGTAAGCCTCCTAATAATAGCACACCGCCTTTGGTATGCCTACCGTAAACTAAGATTTGGTATTTTTCAACAAGTTGATGCTATTGAGTTGGACAACCCATGTGAGATGATCCCGCTTAAACAACGACTGATAGCATCTGCTCAACCGGCCCACATGTTATGTCGGGAATGCCACCCAATCAATTAAATGCAAACTCGTGTTAGCCACACATATTAGACCGTAGTCGGGGCCCTAAAAGTACATACATGCGATGGAACACATATACGCCCTCACCCTTCTAAGAACATCTAATATTGATATAAAATTCACATGGCATATGACACAGCCCGAAGACTTAAGCATCTATGCCATATGAGATCAATACACATGTCCCTACTCTCCTATTCCCAACTCAATAGCATTAACCTTCTACTTAACCAAACAGTGCCCATACCCTGCGTGTAGAAGTACGTTGGGGCTTGAATTGGGTTGTCAGAGTTCAGTCCTTAATCAACCCAGACAAGATATCCATATTTTCCAATTCTCGTGCACAAAGGCACCATCACTAGCATCCACTTGTCCAGATTTGAAATCAGTTTATTAACAAGATTTATAGTCATTTCAGATTTAAATAAATTGAACAAAGAATCAAAATAAATAAAATTTACTTGTTGTTCCCAGGTTTGACAAGATAAGCTTGCTAAACACTATCGTTCTATGAACTGCATGGCTAAGCAAAGTTCTAACCTAATTATTTCAATACAAACAATACCTTAAGCTGAGTGTATGATTAAATTCAAGGTAAGCCACAAAGATTGGGTTATAGCTAACTAGAGATGATCATAAATAATTTTTAGAAAATTGCATGCAACAAGATCACCGTGTTTTGTAAATCTACAGCTCACAAATTTGGGATCAACATGGTGCGAGAGGAAGCTTGCCTTGGTAGTAATAAATAACCTCTTGCTCGGGTTCTTGCCGCCAACAATAGATTCAACAACCTCAGAAGAACCGAATCTAAAAGAAAATAAAATCCAATGAACACAAGGAAAAAGTAGAGAACAGCATGCATAAAAAGAATGCATGGTCAATGGCTTAATGCATTATTAGCAACATGCTTAAGGTACATTAATTTAATTAAGAATAATAAGCTACAACTAACCTTTGCTAGTACTATTTACTACAGTTTAGAGTTTAGTTTAAACTATAGTTCAAGATTTTAGAAACTGAAAACAGGACGGCTTACAATTAACTTGCTTGCCTAGCTAAACATCATGTAAATGAAATACTTGCTTGAGCTAAGTGTATTCAGATTAATGCTGTAATCTAACTGATCATTAATTAGTTAGTAATAGTAATTTAAGAAATTGGACTTTTGCTGTGCATGTTGTCGGTTTGACCAACAACCAAAAACAGCAAAGAACCTATTTCCAGATTTCGGCTGACTTGAAGAAGTACACAAAACAAGGCTTTAAAGTGGAGTTAGAGCTATCTGAAGAGTAATTAATATCACAACCCATCAATGCTAACCCTAACTGCTCGGTTCACAGAAAGAAAAGAAGAGTAGACTTTTGTCGGTTTTGACCGACAATAACCAACAGAGAGGAAATATGAAGCAATAAATAGATTGTTGACATTAAGAATTAAAAGAAAGATTACTGGTGACACTAGGGTTCAGCTAAAACCTAAATAAGCTAGTATACTGGCAGAGAAACCCTAGGTCTTGAAAACGATATGAAAGACCGAAAAGTTATAAAAACAACTTTTCAGTTAAAGCAAGATTGGAGCATCACATGAACATGTGAGTGATTCATGTGAGTTAGTGATGTCCTTAGGGAGCTTAAGATGACAGAATCAAAATCTAAGCTTACCAGCTAGGGTTGGAGAAGATGAAGTCAAGTCCTTGGTCAAAACAGTAAAGATTCAAAGCCCTTTACACAGATCTGACCAAAAGAAAAATGGTAGAAACTTAAGCTCTAAAGACCATCATATATGTTCTTGATAGGAAGGGATAGGGTCTAACTCACCAGAATGAGATTTCACCGAAGTGGTGCTCCCACTTGCTTAAGTCGACAGAGAGTAAACCCTGGGTCCAACCCTACAAGAAATGCCCAAAATCCACATTAATATGAGATTTAGGCATACTCATAGCTGAACAAGGGTAAGAGCAAGGAAGCTTCACTGGGAAGGAAGGCCAACTAGAGGAAAGCTCCCTTGGTCAACAATGGCAGAAGGTTAGACAGTAGGGTTTATATAGAGCTTGATCTCCTAGAGCAAGCGAGAAGCATCCAGAAATGATGTGGTGGCAACTAAGGCTAAATATCAAAGGAATATTCGTATATTCCCTGTGCAATGCCACTGCTCCGGCGAGGATGTCGGCGACGGCGCACAGCAAGAGAAGGAGAAGAGAATCGCCACTGACGAGCAGGCCCCAACGTCAGCCACAACACCCACAACACACTGCGAGCTTCAAGGAACAACCACCGTCCGATTAAAAGTGAGCGGCTGCGATGAGGTGGACAAATACATCTAACCGGTATCCTTCAATATGGGCCGTGCGATCTTAAATGAACGGCTAGGATTGAGGCGAGGTCCGGGTGGTCCGAAGGTTACAATCCACAAGGACCGTGCGATCTTGATCCAATGGCTGCTCAAGATCTAGTGTTGAACTCAAAAGAAAGAAGGAGCACCGTAGGATTTAAATCCTACGGTCAAATGAGGGTCTGACCTTAAACGCACATGGTTGAGGCGGTACCGTAGGATTTAAATCCAACGGCCAAAGCTTAATGCGCGCCTGCGAGTTTCAAACCCAAAAAGGAAGACACCGTTGGATCTGACATCAATGGCCGAGATTGAAGGGACGATGAGGTGGTCCGAACGGCACAATGGATGCGGCCCGTCCGATAGAAAACCAACGATGGAGATCACGTGGTGCGTCCGGATGGTCCGAACAGCCCACAAGATCTGGTCCCTTGGTCGAGGATCCAAGGGCTCGTGTGTATTTCAGCTTTTCCCATCTAAAATGGTATATACTGAAAATGACGCACCGCCCGATTTAGATCCTACGGTCAATATGAGATGGCGGATCGGAGTGGTCCGAACGGCCCAAAGCATCAAGTCCGTTCGTTGAGATCTGATGGCTGAGATTTGGAGATGCGCTAGGGTCTTTGGGGCAAGGCTGGGCGTTGTTGGATGGAAATCCAACGGTAGAAATTGCCCGCTATATTGGATGACCCGCACGACGCCGCGGATCTTGACCGCTAATCAAAGAAATCAACGGCTCGCGTTGCTGGGAGTTGGGGTACACGCGTCGCTCCACGGACTCAAATCAAATGTCTTGCGGTAGTATCACAGATTATTGCGTAATACCGCTTAGAGGTAATATGCATTGCATTATTCTTGAGTATCTACCGAGAGGTAGTTCCGCTTATCTTGTTTGGTACTACCTATTTGTCTATTACTTGTTTGAAAACTATGACTTCAACAAAAACCAAATACGATTCAAACAGCATGCGGTACTACCGCCAGGAACACATCGGTCGTACCGCGTTGAAAATCAAAACCTCCCGAGAGGTCTTTAAACCCCTTTTTAAAGATGCTAAATCTTGTAATCAACAATTATTTAACAGAGGGTTGACATGGCTTACGACGAGCAAGTAGTTCCCGACTCTGGCAAAGAACAAAGATCGCTTCTCTTTGTCGTCCCTCCTCCTATTCTACTTGGCCACAATAACAACACGAGGTTGATATTTTATCCTAAGTCTCGGCCCTCTCTTCTATGGAAACAACCACTAAGATCCGAGGAAATCACCTTCTCGCCGGACTCTCCAACAGCGGATCATTTTGATCCAGCACCTGATCTCATCGGGAGACAGAGCTGTAAGGATAAACAAAAGACTTTAGAATCACAGAAATAATCAACCAATGTAAGCAAACTGGTCGAAATCTTTCTGGACTTACCCTCCTTGGAGTTTTTGGTCGCATCGTCACGACCAATATACCAGAGCATCGGATGTGCTCGGGCCTTCAAGGGGCTAATCCGCGCATAAAGAAATTCTTTACCACGTGCCAGGAGGTCAAACCCCTGACACTAAGGAGTTGGATGGTTTCAACCCATCTTCTTTTTTTTTTCCCTCCTTCACGGAGAAGCACCACTCTGGATTCTTGGTCGCCTTCCTACCAGCATAGTAAAGGTTGTCCTTTTGAGTGACTGTCATGTAGAACCAGCTTTTCTTTCATGACAACCACGAAGACTTTGAGTACATACAAATATCCTCATCGGCCTTTCCATCGTGGAGGCGCAAAGTGCACTCTCTAGGCGTCCCAGACGTCTTCCTTGTCTTCTCCATCCTGTAGTAGTACTTGAAGAGATCCAGATTTGCGGCAATCCCCAAGTACGCTTCATAGAGATAGACGAAGACGTTGAGGTTGGCGATGGCATTAGGGTCAAGATTCACCAGTTCAACTCCGTAATGCTCCAAAACCTTGGGAAGAAAGGAGTGAACTAGCAACCTGAATGCGCATTCGATATATGCGAGGAAAACAGGAATTTCTCCATCTTCGCCACTCGGAGAATGCTCTTCGGCTGCTGATCTCCAAGAAATTAGGTCCTTGTCAGGAAGCAACCCGATCTTCTCCAAACTATCAAGCTTCTTCTTGCTCAGATCAGAAGCCGATCAGTTGGTGATACGATCTGACATGGCGGAGTTTTGGATGAAGAAAGAGAGGAGGTCATAGAAGGTTGTGGATAAAAGGAGGTCGGAGACGATTTTTCTCTCAGGAGATGAAAAGAGAAAGCAGGAGGCATAAAATCCTAAAGCTCTGTGCTAAAGGGGTTTTATAGCCGTAATTCTTTAACTGCATTGAGGAGTTACCTAGAGTCTAACGGACACAAACCAAAGTCCAACGAACAGGAAAACTCTTCGGGTCCTAAGGCAGTTTCTCAACTTTAAAGTAAATACAGACCACCTCATGTGTCACGGCATTAAATGAAGGTCTGCCCGAAACAACTTCATCGGGAAAAAAGTGTTCACATAGCCAATTCACTTAAAGTTCGTGGGCTAGCTGACGAGGATTAAAATCTCTATGTATTACTTAATACATAATAAAAGACCATATATATCTTCGTGGTCGTAACCCCTAAGGCTAACAACCCCTGTGATCGTAAGGATTCCAGAGGTTACACAAAAAGTATCCTGGCTGGATGAGGTCCTATACCCAGTCCCCGACCAGATAACTGCTCGTAGAGACAATGAACTAGCATTCAGATCTAACTCCAAGTATATTTCTTATCGTGTGATGAATGAAACACATGTCATATTTGCTCCATACCACACAACGTTTCATGGTCCTAAGACACTGACAATAACCACCCTTCGGTTGAGTGTCTCACAGACACACAACCGCCGAACGGTTGGTACTTCATCAACCGTTGCCTCGCTCTGACCAGCCGTGGCACTTCCAACAAGCGCCTCTTCAAGGAGCAACTGCCACCTCTTTGACGGTTACATAAAGATGGAGCACGGAGGAACGATGAGATCAAACTGCATCGGATTGAGGCATAGCAATCAACATTAGATTCATGTTTCAAGTCTGATTCTGCAATAGAGCAAGCATTACGCTCAGTGTAATTAGGATTAGTCCACTGCCTTGTCAAAGGCACCTCCTGTAATAGCCAGTTTATAGCAATGAAAGAGCAGTCACATTCTCTCCTAAGAACTCTTTGCCATTTTTCTCTTTTTATTTTGTAAGATCGACGATTTGATCGTCAACACGCATTTATATAATCTACTGAATGGATAAAAAGACCAACGTGGGATCAGGGTTGTCGGCCTAGGCCCGGTTTCTTAACGGTGCCCATTTGGTTGACGAGCGGTGAGGACACCTCTGAAAGAGACTATGGTTGTTATTTCCACGCCAAACAATTGCAAATGAGCCATAAAGTCATCAAACGCTTGCCATCTCGGTTGTCAATGTCGAGATTGGGCGGATCAACAACTCAACATGTAGTGCTGGGTTGCATATCAACCTCAATCGTAACATAAGTCCATGCATCTTCAAAGCCAAGAAAGTTGACTACTAAGTTCAGTCATGCATGTACTTCATTTGATCTATATCTATACTAATTAGAGGCTTTTTTAGAAGCCCCACGTTAATCCTAGGAGAAAAGCTAGAACCACGTTAATCCTAGGAGAAAAACTAGAAATTCTCACAATAATCATAAAAACTAGAAATTTCCACGTTAATTGAAAAAAAGGAAAAATCTAGGCCATCTAACTTTTTTGTACCGTATAATCTACGGCTTAGATTAAATATAGATATGTTCATATCTTCTAGAGTCCTACAATTCAAAACAAAAGAGAGTTTGAATAGAGTGCTAAACACAATCTTTGATGTATTATATTGTACTCTGGGAAATAAAAACAACCTACCCACATAGATGAGACTATGTCAGACTTGACTAAAAAACTAGATATACAGATGAACCTATAGAAGGCCATGAGTCTGACACACACATTCAATGATAATATGCATGCATCCAACTCAATTTAGTTGGTCCATCTTGATATACCTAATATATACGTGCATGGAGCTAGCCACTAAAAGTATTAGGTGCTAATTAAATACCATGTACAATAGTTAACTCAATTTATGTGAGAAGAAGATAAAAAAAAAAGTTAAAGATTTACACATTAAGACCCCGCTTAGAATACAAGAATTCGAAAGAAACAGTCAAAGGCTAAGCTCGATCAACAAGAAGGAATACAAGACTAAATATATGAAAAAAGACTAGAAATTCCCACATTAATCGTAAAAAGGAGAAAATCATGGTAGTTCAATCTTCCTTACTGAGTTCATCTACAGTTTAGATTTATATGTATTAACAAACGTGTTCGACATGGAAACTAAAAAAAAATCATGGCATGCGTGCATGCACAAAGCTTGATCCAATTACAACTCTAGAGTCTGGATGTGACTTCTTAACTTGGCTCTCTCTATGGTGTACTGCACTAGCAAAATAATACATTGGCACCCATGCATCTCTCACACACGCGTTTCTACCTCCTTTTCCTAGTATATTTTTTAGTCAAAGAAATATTATTTAAAATATGTATTATCATGCTAATTAAATCTATATCTCTATACTAATTGGAGGCTCCTCTAGGAGCTTCCACGTTAATCCTAGGTGGAAAATATCTATATACTAATTAGAGGCTCCTCTAGGAGCTCTCACATTAATCCTAGGTAAAAAAAAACTAGAAATTCTCATACTAATATGAGAAAACAATAGATAGAAATTCTCACACTAATCAAGAAAAAAAATCTCATCTATGCATCTTGTGGCCTAAGGCTCTGTTCTAGCTATATACGAGTCTCATACGGTTATACCTTCTGGTATGCCTGTGTCCGAATAGGAGACATGGAGCCAAATTGCTTCCGTATATGGATATACATGAAAATCTTTTCCTTTTTTAATGAATATATCTCCCTCTTTTTTCTTCTCTGTCATAACTTCCACAACCAATATATTTAGTTGCTCACACGGAGACAAACAGAAATGGCGGTTCTATTAGAAGCTCCTACAATAATTCTACAAGAGAAAATGTCAAAAAATATAGCTTTCAACTTCTCTTTCGGTTCTGATTCGTGTAGCTTGAAATTTTATATTCAGGATAAAAAAATACTAAAATATATACTATAGTAATGTTAAAAAATTCTACAAAATTTTATGTACTTTTGAAATAAAATAAAGAGTGTATTTTTAAAATTGCTAATTGTGCAGTGCACGGGTTGATGACTAGTATTTCTAAACGAAGGGAATATTAAATTTAGCTGGAAGTTTGTATGCGCTTGTTTACATAATTGACGCACCAAACACTCCAGGTACCCTTCTTCCACAGGGTTACACATTAATCAAACATATCAAGTCCTAATTAATAGCACAAGGTTAGTCATCAAATCCAGTACAATTAGGTGGTGATCCAGCATCATCAACTTATTGATTATCCTCTCTAGTTACCAGCTCATGTTTTGAGGCCTCACCAGACATGTTTTGAGTCCCTGCCTAAAAACATGGGATGGATGTGGACTTCAGAGCTACCTGACGGGATTTCATAACAACATGGCCCATATATGTAGCATCGGAAGACTATGGTCATACGATGGCTAGGCTACCACACGGGGAGATGTGGGAGTAGGATGAAATCTGTTGGGGGTATAAATATGTGAAGTGTTTAGTATGATTACCAATATATATGCATAATATACTAAATACAAGATATTTCACAAAAACACTTATGACCCATACGACTGCCCCTGGTGTCAAGAGTTGTGCTGTCCTTGTCACCAACCACAGAGTAGCAGCCTTGTAAGCGATCTTGGGCTATCTTATCTCAAAAGACTAGCTTGATAGGTGGTACTAATCTCATGCTTATAAATCATGCTCTGCCTCCTCCTACAACCGATGTGACTATCACAACTATATATATATATATATATATATATATATATATATATATAGACACACACACACTCCATTAGTTGTTAAGAGTGCTAGCTTCGGTGTAGATTAATTAACAGAGGATCGACATGGCTTACGACGAGCTAGTGGTTTCCAGCTCACAAGCAGCAGCAGCACTGCTACCCTTTGTCGTCACTCTCCTCTTCCTCGTACGCTACTTGGCCACAACAACAACACGAGGTCGTCGTAATGATCATGGTAAGCATCCTCCCTCGTCCCCTCCAAGCCTGCCGGTGATCGGGCACTTGCACCTCGTCGGCGCCCTCCCCCACGTCTCCTTCCGCGACCTCGCACGGAAGCACGGCCCCGACCTCATGCTCCTCCGCCTCGGCGCCGTCCCCACACTCGTCGTCTCCTTGCCGCGCGCCGCCGAGGCCATCCTCCGCACGCACGACCACGTCTTCGCCTCCAGGGTGCGCTCCCCCGTCAACGACATCATCTTCTACCGCTCGTCGGACGTCGCCTTCGCCCCTCTCGGAGAGTACTGGCGGACGGCGAGAAAGCTTGTCACCACGCACATGCTCAGCGCCAAGAAGGTGCACTCCTTCCGCCATGGCCGTCAGGAAGAGGTAATTAACTGCTAATTAAATAGGCGTGCATACGTGCATGTCGCGCGAATTAAGCACCATGCGTGCATGCTGGCCAGTTGATTTCTGACATAATTAATACATATATATATATAGGTGCGCTTCGCGATGGCCAAGATCCGTGAGGCGGCGGCGTCCGCTCCTGGCACGGCGGTGGACATGGGCGAGCTTCTGGGCTCGTTCACAAACGACGTCGTGTGCCGCGCGATAGTGGGCAAGAACCTGCGGGAGGAAGGCCGGAACAAGCTGTTCCGCGAGCTGATAGAGATCAACGTGTCAATCCAGGGGGGCTTCAACCTCGAGGACCTGTTCCCGAGGCTGGCAACGGTGGACGTGCTCTCAAGGGTGATCTGCGCCAAGGCCAGGAGGATGAGCAAGAGGTGGGACGACTTACTCGACAAGATCATCGACGAACACGCCGCCGCCAAGTCGTCGTCTCTAGTACCGCGTCATCACGTCGACGACGAGCAGCAAGACACCGGCAACCTCATAGATGTCTTGCTCTCTCAGCAGGAACATTACGGTCTCACCAGAGACAACGTCAAGGCCATCTTGATGGTACCTAATTAATTAACTTGCAATTAATATATATAAAAGCAAAAAAAACTTAGAATTAATCCAACAATACGTAGTTCGTTACACTATATTAATTGTACGTACTCAAAGGAAAAGAAAAATAATTAATTTGTAGGACATGTTTCAAGCGGGCACGGAGGCGGCATCTCTGACGATGGAATTCGCCATGACGGAGCTTATGCGGAACCAGCACACGATGGCCAAACTGCAGGCCGAGGTGAGGGCAAACATGGTGCCTGCAGTAGGCGGAGAAGGAGCAGACATGGCGACCACCACCACCACCACCACCACCACCACCACCACCGAAGAAGAGGGCACGAGCAGCAAAATGGCCTACCTGAAGGCGGTGGTGAAGGAGACGCTTCGGCTGCACCCGCCGGCGCCATTCTTCCTCCCGCACCTCATCACCGCCGATTGCCAGGTGGATGGCTACACGATCCCCTCCGGAACGCGTGTCATCGTCAACGCGTGGGCTCTGGGGAGGAACCCGAAATATTGGGACAGACCGGATGAGTTCTCGCCGGAGAGGTTTCTTCTCGGAGATGGCGGCAGTCAGCGGGCGTTGAGTATAAAGGAATGATTTCGGCTGGTGCCGTTTGGTCTCGGGCGGAGGATGTGCCGGGATAAACTTCGGGGCGGCTACCATCGAGGCCATGCTAGCCAACCTTGTGTTCCATTTGATTGGGAGCCGCGGCGAGACAACAATGGACGATGAGCAGGGGATTGATATGACGGAGGTGTTTGGGTTGACGGTCCGCCGGAAGGAGAAGCTCCTCCTCGCTCCAAGATTCCCCGCCGGCCATATACATTAATTAATTATTCCAACCTACATGCAGCTAAAGTATATTTTCGTCAAATGTATGTATGAACATATATAGTATTTTACCTTTCGCATGCGAGTCGGAGGGTGTTAATTTGGTTGGAGTAGTCCTCGTACCGTACAAGCTACCTAGGATAGAGCAGGATTCCATTGCCGGCCGAAAATCGGTTCTCTTGGGCTTACCGGTGCCCCCCGTTCGAAATCCAAACCACCTCCGAAAATATCGGCCCATTTGAATTGAGCCCAGCCCAAATCGCCCATCTGGCCTGCTCTCTTCTTTTTCCTAGCCTAGGTCACATCGTCACGGTCATGGCAGCACAAAATCTTCGGTTCCATCCCTTTCTTCGGTTTTCTTCCCCACTGGTGCCGGCTCAAATTCTCTTCTCCTCTCCAGTCTTCTTCCCTGCCTAGCGGCGCATGGAGGTTTGCGGCGAGTCGGCGACCCATCCAAGCTTCTTCTTCGACTCCTCCCCAGGTTTGCGCATGGAGGTACTTCGGTTTTCTTCTTACTGGCGGCAGCTCGGATCCTCTTCTCATCTCCAGTCTTCTTCCTTATAGCGGCGCTTGGAGGGTTGCTACCTTGTTATCTGTTGTTTGGTCTTACCAATGGATCGATCACCATGTGTTGCAAAGTTTCAACCTGGTTGTTGGTTCAGAATCTCCATTGGATTCTTGTTCTGATACAGTTGATAGACTGGAAAGTAAAAGGAACGCTCTTTGAACATCAACTGTCCCCAATTTGCATATGCGAACTCTATATATATATTAACCTTCTTCCACAGGGTTACACATTATTCAAACATATCAAGTCCTAATTAATAGAACAAGGTTAATTATCAAATCCAGTAATTAGGTGGTGATCCTGCATCATCAACTTATTGATTACCTCTAACGACGTGCTGATAACTTATTGGCCGCTAACATAGCGAGTCAAGTCAACACGGAATACAAGGATTCCGTGTTGTTGCTTTCATTCGAATTTAGATAATATCAAGAGAAAATTGATTGATAGTTTAAGGTAGGAAAGTAATTAGAGAGGCAAATTATGGGGGATAAATAGAAAAGAACCATTGGCATAAATTGATACTTACAAATATCTATCAGGGTGTTACGATTGTCTCATATGGCCAGTCTGCAGTGCACCGCCTGCCGAGGGGCCAGCTGTTCAGTGATCAGTATAAGGCGCACGCGAGCGCAAGGGACGCGACGGCGGCCTGCACCGACCTGGTCGCCGCCGAGGTACAACATGGTGTCGTTGATCATCGGCAGCCCGGGCGCCTGCGGGTTCGACCCGGCGGACTTCACGCTGTAGAAAAGAAAATACACAAAGAAACGTACGGTCGGCCTCAGATGCTCAAATATATATGAAAAAAAAACACATGCAGTTGCTACAAGAAAATTTACAGAGAGCAGGGCGTGTACCGTGACGAGGCTACGCGGTACTGCGGGACACGCGAATAAGAAATGCCGCAAGCTGCCGACTTAGGGGCTGTTTGGATACGTACCGGAGCCACGTTCGCCTGGCCAGGAAGTGAGCCGGAATGCTGCCGGTCCTTTGTTTGGTTCAAGGCCTGTGTAGCTCCCTGGCTCAGGCAGTGTTACCGGGACCAGGCGTCCAAAACCAACGCTCTCTTTCTTTAATTTCTTTTCTCTTTTTTAATTAGACATGCTAAAAAACTAAAACTTAAATAAAAATATTTAGATAATCGATGAAATCGACTGTTCCATATTTGAATTTTATCTCCAGCACGATCACCAACCAAACACCAAATCTTCAGGCTTGCTTGACCAGGCAAAAATCATCTACTTCTCAGGCTACTCTCAGGTACCACTTTTTTCCAGACACGGCTTTCAGATCTCGAACCAAACAAACCCTAATTCGTGGACCTGAGATGGCGACGGCCGGGGAAAGAAACAAATGAAAGCGGCTGTCGCTGGCATAACGCGAGACGACGACCGACACTACCAGAAAGGCATTTCCTTACGGTTTAAAACCGTCAGAAAATAGGAAAACCCGTCAAGTTTAATTTCGACGGTCACCCGTCGAGCAAAACCCTCGCCGCTAGGTGGTAAGAAAATTCACTTTGGTGACGGTTACCCGTCGAAATGAAACTCGACGGTTTTACCCGTCAAGAAAACGGAATTTTCCCGAGGGCCAAACCGTGAGGAAAATTTATTTCATCGACGTTATGTGACCCGTCAAGAAAATTATCTATTTTATCGACCGCTCGGATGACCCGTCAAGAAAATAGTTTTAATCGACGGTTTGCGCCGTCAAGGAAATTCGATATTTTATTGACCGCTCGTGCAATACCGCCAAGAAAATAGTTTTGAATCGACGGTTTGCGCCACAAAAAAATTAGATATTTTATCGACCGCTCGTGCAATACCGTCAAGAAAATGTTTTGAACTGACGGTTTGCGCCCGTCAAGAAAATTAATTCCAGAATGCCAAAAAATATATCCTCGATAGCTTTACCCACAAGAAATTGTTTTAGCGTAAACAAAGAGATTTATAAATTGCTTGGCAACAGAGATAGAAAATAGCGAGATAATAAAATGGATATCCGAATCATATAATCAAATCACAACACCATCTAATCAAACATTATAATTAATGAACAAACATTCATGTTCACTAGCACATGCATACCAACATTCATAAACTATACCTCCAAATTGGTTCATCCGTCCAAAAGACATCTAAAGTGAAGTACCACATACAAAAGTCACAAAAGTCCACATTTCCATTACATTCAAGTTCAACTAGTCAAGAACTACAAGAGATCGCTGAAAGTCACGGAATAGCAAGATGGTTGGTGTCGCCATCAATGTCGCCATCGTTGTTGTCCTGCTGCTCACATCAAGATTACCATCGACAAGACTGGCCATCCGGTTGTGAGCCCGCATGGGAGGATCCAGTCCCAGTCCCTTGCTGCAAGTTGAAAACATTATATCAACTTGAGTAGGTGAGTTGAGTATGAAATCAACTAACAGCCCTTCAACAGAGGAAAGAAATTAATGTGGTAATATGCAAGAGAATAAGTTCCTAAAAGCAAGCAAACCATCACCTAAAAATGAAGTGCTTGTTCTGAAATATTTTGAAGCATCAATCTCAAAAGCACCAGTAAACCTTTACTCAAGAATATGTAAGCTTAAAATAGTCAGCTTAAGAACATGTGACACTTGGCATATACTCAAGATTAGTTTAGCCTCGTAAACAACTCACAAGTATGGGTGTACTAACTAGTACAAAAATCATTTGCCACCTTACCATCAACTATAAGTAAATGCGATTCAGGTTATGCCCATGTTTAGAACATTCAACATGAATCCACTCGCTCACTGCTGTACTGCTTGTTGACAGTCTGACACACCAAAAAATATTAGTTATCTAGTACAAATGGTCCTCCATATGACAAAGGTGACAGATGAAAAGTACCACTTGAAGTCGAACTATGCAACAAGGCAAAATAATAGTTCGTAGGGAATTTTGTTTGTACACAACGCAATAATTGTAGGTATTAAACGATATTACCTGTGCTTGTGTAGGTGTTCCACGGCGTAGCATCTCTGCTGGTGGTTGTTCGCCTATCTTCTCAAAAAGCATCTACAGTTGAAAAGTACCATTTGAAGTTGAACTATACAATCTGTACTAACCATACAATGCAAACAAAGACATAAAAATGTGCTTAATGCTTTGGCTATATATGGATGAGTTTGGTAAATTTAAATTGCTGACGTATGATAGAGTTCATTAATGTGCTTAATGCTTTGGCTACAGGTTAGTTAATATATAGTATAAAATGCTAAAAAAGGACGCATGATAGAGGTCATTAATTGGCTTGTACATCGATCCTTAAACACGTATACTAAATATTGGGTAGATCAAATACATGAAGCTCCTTTTAAAATTGAAATTTTGGTTATTTCAGAATATACCTATATGGAAAAAAAACTTTGTGCACACACATCAAGATAACAAGTAGGAACAGATTTCCTTTAATTATATAAGTAAAAAATAAATTAATGTATCGTGGCAACTAATAAATTAATTAAGGTTGCCCATTGTGTTTGATATTTGCTTGATCAACTTGCATTGTATGCTTTCACCTACAGGAAGCTTAATATCACATATTCTTGGAGAACAGGGTACGAGACTTCCTTTTATTTTGTTTGGTAAGTAAAGAAGAAAAGGTTTCTACTTCCACAGCTATATATACACATGCAATTATTATTAGGAAGAAAACTTTTCAAGCAAAATACTACTGGGAATTATCTATGATCAAGGTATAAAGGTAAACATATTGACAACACGAGTTGATGAAGATCTAGTGCCATTAATGATTTGGATCTGTCATCATATATCGCCGACAAGAGCAAACAGTCAAACAGCCATTATTGCTTGTACGCTATTAGCAACCACTATGGAAATATGGGAGGTGGACATTACACTGCCAAGACACCAGCTGCTTATGTTCTGTTCTACAGACAAGAGTGAGGATACGACTGCATTACAGAAGCCTTTTTTTTGCTGGGTTTTTGGCATGTCCGGATTTTCATATATATTCAGCTACTTGATATCTGCTTTGAAACAACATATTGGCACTTGAATCTCTCAAGACACTAACCCTATACAATGTATCGTACAGATTCAATTGCCAACAGACCAAAGATTTTTAAGTCAAAGAATAATGGTGCCGATGACAAGCAATTCGACCTTGATGACATTATCTAATTGCATGACTTATCTTATGATCAATAATTAAATTAGAGACTACTATATACTGAACCTCGATAGATCTACATACCTATAATATATTCGATAGTCGAGCTTATGGAATCAAATAAACAACATGTTAAGATGTCCTTGATGACCTCAACATATGCATCCCTCCATACTCTCAAGGTTGTATTTAATTGGCAATAACATGTGCATGATGGGGAATAGGCAACCAAACCAAAAAAGATTTATCCGAGCAAACCCAAATCTAATTTGGTTAAACAAACAAATCCAAATTATCAAATTATGATTGATGTATACACGTGAAATGGTGAGCTACCTCGCAATTATTAAGCTGGTTGTGGATCACCAAACTACTCAGAGTGTGTAATATTTTATTTTTCTCTAAGAGAATATAAAAAATAACATCAAAATTAAGAATAATCTAATCTCATAAGGGAATGGTGTGGGTCTTTAATATTGAGTGGTATCGATTGCAAGACTTAATTAACTTCAATTCAAGAAGTAGGATTTCGTTAGAATGCTGCTTTAAGTCTTAGTTTTTATCTACTCCCAATAATATAACTAATTCTCTAGTTACTTTTGAATTAACACGGCCACCACCATCAATTGCATCAATATGCGTCTTTATTTAGAAAGTACTTTAGTAAATAACTAGCTTCATTTCTCAACATATATAGTTATTCTTATGAATCAACGTGATCATCCATAATTAGCTCCTTTTGTCTCACTTTTTCAATGAAATAATAATCAACAAATTCTAACAAAGTACTTGTTTATAACAAAGGTAGTATCGATCATGTTGGGTACAATTGTGTCATTTTTAGGGAAAAAGAAAATTGGCAAAGATGTTTGGAATCTACAAATTAGGACACACATCGTTGGCATGGACCATTTTGCCTTTTCCACAGAAATCCCCACATCCTCATAATAACCCATATTATAATAATTGGAGTTAATTAGTCAGATCGAAGTTGCTTTCACTGGATGCATGCAGTATCAATGGAATGCTAACCATGTAATATGCTAATATGTATGCACCATTTATGAAACTAACATGTATAGAAACAGAATGGCAAATTGGTCTCTCACAAGCACAACTCATGTGCACACTCATGGATAATACATTGGTATGATCACAATGTGTGTGAATGAACATTATTACCAAGATCATCCGGCGGTGAACTTCTTGTGTCCGAGTAGTTCTTGATTATGTCGAACCACATTTCGATAAGCGGTGGAATTGGATGGCTCGATGTTTCTTGATTTGGCAACAAGCTAGAACAAAGATTCTTCTTGATAGCACCATTCGCTATTGGTACACGGCCATGGGGCATGCCACCGCTGATGTTGTACAATATGCTTCCATTGAGTGGTCGCTGCTCCCAATCATCTTCAGATTGAGCAGCAGCAGCAGCAGAATAATCATTCTAGAACAAAAGCAACATTTAATCATCTTTCCTGAAAGCTAAGTTCACTTGTAAGAATACAAACAAGGGAGCACTTACAATGTATTTTTGTGCTTTGTGGCTGCTGACTGGACCACTACTACCACTACTATCCACATTTTTCATGCCCGACTTCATCACAAAGATATGTGTTTAGCCAAGTAGCCTTCTGTGGTCCATATTTGTGTTCCTACAATATGGTGAAACTCTAGGTTATAGCCTTGAATAGTGTTATAAGTTGTAATGCGACATGTTTTGTTAATTGTCATGGTCTAAAAATCTTGATTCATACCAGGTATTGTTGGGTCTCCATGTATGGTCGCGAACCTCCTCGATTTTGAGCAACATCGTCGATTTCAACCGTGCTTCTGGCCTCTTTCGCTTTTGTCTTGAATTGCTCGGTGCACCAATTACGACAAAGATGTGGCCATACTATGTCATTGCACCACCAAATCTTGCCATCCAAGTATTGCTCATACCGAGTTCCTTGGACGTGCCAACACGCCGTCAATATCCTCTCCTTGTTTTCTCAGTACTCCTTGACCGCATCAACACGAGCTTGATACATCATCCGCTTCACACGGTCCACAACATAATTTTCAAACACAAGATCCGCTTCTTCCTTGTCGCTTATGCCGACTTCAAACAAATGCTACATAGGGGACAAGGGTAGTTACTAGTTAGTAGTCGACTAAAGTATTTACGATATGAACTAACAAGTAATATTAGTTACCCAAAACTCTCGCTTTACTCGACCATGCGGTTATTCCTCATCGCCTTCATTGACATAATAATCATCCCATGTCAATGCAGACGGTATTGAAGATAGTACCGTGCTCATCCTTGTCGCCCACAACACCCGGTACTCGTGTTTGAGAATAACTCCAAGTCGTGCTTGATATGTGTAGTCTTTCTTGGGTACGTAATTGGTATACTTGAATTGCCTACACAGGAATTAACCACGACAAGGTATGCAGCAAAATATAGCTGGTGTGAGCCATCATAACCTCCTTTTTTCCAAAACAGAGATCAAAATATAATGCATCAATGTAGTTTGTACTCACTTGTCACCCTCAGGTATTAGGGCGATCTTGCCGGCACGCGACGGCATATGTAATTTGGTCCGCGACTTCTTCTTTCTCCCCCTTTGTTGAGCAACTTCATTGCTTCTTTGGGAGCCATTGCCACAGGAATTACTGCCAGCACCACTCGTCCTTTGCGTAATGTTGTCACTATTGTTGGTACCAGAAGCACTTCTCCTCTCCGAGGTACAACCTCCAGCTTGGCGACCTCCACTTCGAACGGGATGAATATGATTCATATCCTACATTGTTAGAATATGAAGTTAGTGCCAATTTATCAAAATGTAGATATACAAAGCATGAAATAAAATGCAATCAAATGACCATTTGTTAGCACCACATGGAAAATCAAAACAAAGAGATAGCATGAAACAGAGAACAAGTTAATTGGTAGTTCCAATAGTCCAGCTCCAAACATCAAACAAACATGTACAAACTACACAAGGTATTTTGCAAGAAACAATTGAAGCACAACAACAAAAAATTTAGAAGTCATTTGGATCATAAGTTGGAGGTTGGAGCTCCTCATCTTCATCTTCCTCATCTTCATCCTCATCGTATTCATCTTCATCTTCAACAATTTCTTTTTGAGGATCAACATTCTGGTGTTGCAAAATTTCCAAATCTTTTGGATTTGTTATTTCATCTGAGATCAACGGAAGTGTAATTTCGAAATCATTCCCTAAGTCGATGACAAAGGTGCCTTGCAAACCATCCTCCTGATAGAACTCCATTTGTTGTATTGGTCCTTCAGGAGGGTTGAAACCACCATCGGTGCTATTTGGAGGAATATATCCATGTGGGGCTACATGATATGTAACCCACCATTCCAATATATCCGGTCTAGTCTTACACGGTATGGCGGGTAATAGACTTGTGTAACTTGACTTGCCATGACAAATGGATCAAAATTTGAAAGCCTAGATGTGTGATTGACCTCTATCAAGCCCAAATTTTCAGTTCGCTTAACTCCATTTGGTGTTGGGTCAAACCAATGGCAATCAAATAAAACCACTCAAGATGCATGCCGCCTTCCCAAGTAATTTTATGATGTCTTCAATGACACCGTAATACTCCAACATATTGTTGTTCTCGTCAACACTAGACACACAAACACCATCATTATTTAGAAGTCATCCAGATTTCCCGCCTCATACTTTGATGAGCGAAAATCAGATCCATTCACATCATAGCATCCATAAGTGGCAACTCTTGTGCGAAAACCGTAAGACATTTGGCGAAGGTATTAGAAATGGTAGATAACTTCATACAATCGCAAATAGACAATTAATTGTATTAGCTTTAGGTGATTTCAGATTGCTACAAAGATGTTTCTCAAGTGTTATAAGTTGAAGTAATGACGATAATTACTTGAGTTTTGAACCAATCAAAAAATTGGGCCTGTGATGCATAGGGTGGCTCGATTTCCAACCATTTAACCTTAAATCCGAAGTTGCTTTTCAGCTTGGTTTCATTCGCTTCTTCCAATGTTCTTTACAAAATTTACTACATAAAAGAGTTAGTTATAATTACATAAATATAATTAAAGAAATGTGTGTTGGGTTGCATAATTTCAGCACATACACAAAGTAATCATCCATCTCTCGCACATTTGTCAATATGTACAAGAAAGCAACCTTGTACTCTTCTCATAGAGATCACGACACCACGAGGGCTAATGCATCGACCGGGTATTGAAATATGGCAAGGTCACATGAACTTTGAAATGTGGAGGCACCATCATCGCATCGAGGTGTCTTGTTTCTAATTGACCTAACTTTAGGTTAAAATATAGTGATAGAAAATTTGTAGCCTCCTCAACAAGGTAAGCCTCAACAATAGAACCCTCAACTCGAGCCTTATTCCGACTTTCTTCCTAATTTTTTGTATGTACCTACATGGAGTAAACCAATTAATTACATATATCAATAGGATAGAAAGATAAAATAGTGGTATTACTTATTTTACCTCTCATATGGGTACATCCAATGGGCAGACAGGGCCTCCTAGTCGAGCCTCATAAGGAAGATGTATGATTAGATGTTGCATAGGATTAAAGAACCCAGAGGAAATATTTTCTCTAGTTTGCATAGAAGCACTGCAACATTCCGTTCTAGTGAGATTATGTCATTCTTGCTAATCTCTTTAGCACACAACTTCCTATAGAAAAACTTAGCTCACCAAACATAGCCATATATTTTTAGGAAGGAAGCCACGAATGCAACTCGTAGCAAACGCTCCATGAATATATGGAAGTCATGACTTTTGAGACCAAATATCTTCCTTTGTAGAAGGTTAACACCTCGCCTAATATTGGATGCATATCCATCGAAACTTCAATGTTTGAAACCACTTAAGGATGGTTGTCTTGTCATTATTATTGATGCAAAAGGTGCCCTAGGCTTGTGCCACTTCCCATTGTTCTTCACTCCAAGTGCAAAGTGAAGGACGGTGACAAATCTCAGCTAAATCTTGTCTAGCCTTCACATTATCCTTGGTCTTATCGGGTATGTCAAAGCATGTGTTCCATATAGCTTCAGCTACATTTTTCTCATTGTGCATCACATCAATGTTGTGTCAAGCTTTAATTTATTGAAGTATGGAAGTTGCCAAAACAAATTTTGTGGGTCCAATGGTGAAGTTTACCAAAGTTTTTCAGATCACCTACAAACTTGTCTATTTGGGCTTCACTTCCTCTCCCTTAAATGCCTAGGTGCCTCCTCAAGCACTCACGTGTTCTTTCAAATGCATTACCTTGGGTTCTGAATTCATGGTCTCTAGGTAGGAAGCGTCTATGACAATCAAACCAACAAGCCTTGCGACCATTACGGAGTTGAAATGCTTTACCGTCACACAAGCATTCTCGACACGCAAAGAACGAACCATGTGTGCTCCAACCAAAGAAACATACCATATGCAGGAAATCATGAATCGACCATAGATATGCTCCCGCATTGTAAAGTTTTGCTTAAGTGAAGCATCCCATGTTTGTACCCCTCCCACAACTTGATAAGATCGTCAACTAAAGGTTGTAATAGAATATTTAATTTTTTCCCGGATGTTCAAGGCCGGGATAACAAGGCTAAGGAATATGTACTCCGCTTCAAGAGCATGCCCGTGAAATATTTAATGGAGCCACAAACACTGGCCAACATGAGTAAGGAGCAGCACCCAAACTAAATGGTGTGAAACCATCAGTTGCTATAGCAAGACGCACATTTCTAGGATCACTTGCAAAGTTTGGGAAGTCCTCGTCAAATTGTTGCCAAGCTTCCCCATCACATGGGTGCACCATCTTACCAGATGTTGACTGACTATGTGACCGCATTAGCTTTGCTGTCTCCTTGTGTGCATACAACCTTTGTAGTCTATCTATAATGGGGAGGTACCGTAATACTTTACGTGGGACTTTATTATGGCCTACCTCGTAGCGAGAGGTATCACATAAGTCACACTTGTCTTTATGCTCATTGTCTTTCCAGTAAAGCATGCAGTTATTATAGCACACATCAATTTTCACATAAGGCATTCCGAGACCCTCTAACAACTTTTTTGAACGGTAGAAGTCCTCTAACAACTTAGACTCGAGGCAAAAGTTCATGAATTATCTATAATACATCGTCATAGTGTGCAATTGACATATTGTATTGTGACTTCATAACTAGCAAACGAGCGACAATGAGATGACTTGAGTGTGTTGTGTTCTCATGGACTAGTTCGTCAACATTAGCGACCATTCTATAGAAAGCCTGGGCAGAGGCCATTGGCTCCTCATCGATTCCCGGTGGATGGTCACCGCCTAGGTCAATCAACAGATTGTCCATCCGATTACATTCATTGATTTCCTAGTGATCTATTGAAGGGTCGTGTTCATCATGTGTTGTCCATGTTTGATAGTTTGACCTAAACCCATGTTTACTTAAGTGCAACTCTACACTTTGCCTGTTGTGCCTAAAATACTTCCTGCACATTGCACATGGACACTTAATGGTGTCACCTTCAACTTCCCTAGGATTTGAGAACGATGATCTAAGAACTGTAGTTTGTTCACTCCATTCATTTGAGGGAGCTTTACCACGCCGCCACCACTATACATCCATTCATGGTCTCGCCATGAAATAGTTCTGTGTACAACAAGAATATATTAGGTACAAAATTATTTTTATTAAAACTAGGTATGTTGCATCTCATCTGCATAAATATCCTATAGTGTTGAGCCCAATTTAAGATTAAACCACCATGGCATATAGCAATTTATTAGACAAGATTCTATACTATGACCCAGCTTGACTAAGCAATATCAATCTTATTCTCGTGATTACCAAGATTAGAACATTTGCACATAATTAATAATTTAGCAATCAATGTAAGAGTAGAAAGGAGCTTACCAATAATAGTTGTTAGCAAACAAAGGATTAGAACATTTGCATATAGTTAAATGCATTATATTACTCATTAAACCAATGCAAATAACACATTACACATTACAACAATCCACATGCATGTGTTGATCCACCACTCCACTTATAATCAAAGGGAATCATTTCGCAACCAACCAAATCAAAGAACATTACAATAACAAGTGTTCAAGTATCCAAATGAATGCACGACAATATAGAAAGAAAATCCATACCCCAGGGAACTCCTTGTTGCGGATGTGCAGATGTGGGTACGCCTGCAATAGCACAAACAAAGGAGAAAGACCATACATCAGATTCAGTCCATAGCTAAGAATTCTTGCGATTCAGTGTCTCCCCGCCATCGCCACACATCTTTCCGTAGAAGCATAGACTTGGAAACTATTTCTAACTTTGCTTTTCGCTTCACACGCTAATTTAGTCAAGCATAAAGTTTAGGAGAATCAAAACAATAAGCATATTAAAGCATTGATACAATGTCACCGATTCTAACTACACCATTAATTGCTTGGCTTGTCGATTGCTCTATATATCCGAATTCGGATGCTATGACTATGATAAAAGAGACTTCATGTCCGAAATAGCAGTGTTCCATCTACTTCTATACATAAATGAAATTAATTCAAAACATCATTCGAAATGTGAGCAAGATTACTATGTGTACTTGATTACTAATTCACCGTGTTTTATTCTACTAAATGCACCTTATATGATTAGTACTAATTTACTGTAGTAATCTTTTGAGCTAATCCACCTTGTCACAATCAAGGAGTTGGTGATCATTGATTTTTGGCTCCGTATTGCAAGTCCATTTTTCGTAAAAAGATGGATTTGCAATATTTGCGCACCTATTTAGTACTGTTAGCTAAAGATACACTTAGAAATAGATAGCAATCAAACAAAATCATATAAGCCTCTGTTAAGTTGGTTCATTTCAGACTTTTCAATACCGATTCGCTCATTAGTCTTACGTAAACATAATGGAACATCATACGCTTTACTCGCATAAAATAAACCATTTATGCCAACTCTACCTTGCCTTATATCAACTATGAACACCAAGACATCAAACGCCACGCAAAATGCAAGTCTTTCGCATTTAATCACGTCAACATTCAACAACCGATATCCATGAAAATTGTCGACCACTCAAGAAGATACATTATAAAGTAGTAATCCAGAAGTAAATCAAATATGTAAATTAAAATAGTTTGTTTGGTTTCTATGCTATCGAATTTGATGTCAATTGAGTTCTGCTCTTCATCCTATTAGGAAATTTGGGACACAAAGAAACAAACTCAGAAACAAACTAATAAATTAAAATCAGTCTCAATCTTGGCATAGACACTATCTTTCTCTTGAAGGCTAAAAATCAATTGATTTTAAGGTAGCTTGAAATTAACCAAGAAGCAATATACATAAGATTGATCAAGTATGTTAAACTCGAATCATGAAGCTCATCTAGATCGTACCTGGCCAAAACTAATTGCTAACCAATGGCGACACTACAGCGAATGTGAGCCAAGAAATGCCGAAAGCCCGCAAGATTTGGGGATGGTGGCGAGGAAGACCGTTCAGATATGCACCTCGATATGTAAGAGTCTAAGAGAGCCCTCCTGAACTCCTGAAACCATCACAACAGCAGATCAGCCCAAACACTACGAAGTTACACTGCCTAGTGCGAGTCCACATCCACACACAGAGGCGGTTTACTCAAATCAAATGGGCATTCAAGAAACCAAAGGGCCGTTTTTTCCCGATCCTCCTCGCAGACGGGGTGGAGTCGACGCACCGGGGGGCTGGGCCGCGTGGTGGAGCCGAGGCGGCGGGGTGGGCGGGTGGACCTGGGCGGCGCAGGTGGACCTAGGGCGACGGGTGGAGTCGGGCGGCGTGGAGGAGTCGGGCGGGGGGTGGAGTCGAGGTGGCGGGGTGGTGTCGGGCGGCGGGGGAGTTTGCCATGGATGGAGCTGGGCGCGGGAGAGGATTGGGGAAATTGCTCAGCTTTGTGGGAAGCTCTCCTCTTATTTTTTTTTTTTCCTTCTCTTTTTTATCTCCCAGCACACACAAAGCCGAATCGAGGCTTCTCTCTCTCAAGACCGGAGGCTTCCTCTCATCCTGCATCTGCCAGAAATTGCATTTTATTGATGGGTTTATTATAACCGTCAGGAAAATAGGAATTTTTCTGAGAGAGTTACTATTCCCGTCACCAAAATGGTTTAGCTTGACGGTCATTGCGGGCCCGTCAGTATAATTCCGGCCCGTCAGGTTTCCTCCGCTTCCTGGTAGTGCGACTTGCCGTAGGGACGAACGCATCTGGTTTTGGACTCACGGACGGAGGCGGAGGCGAGACGGAGGCGGAGGCGGTTGTTGTTGTTGGTCGCTCATCTCATCGGTCAGCCGCGGCGCGTGCTCGAACCGCACCTAGAGGCCAAAAGGCGCTTTTCTTGGTTTGACAACATTTGGCTAATCTGGTCGCCACCCTCAAGAAAGCTAAACACACCAAAGGAAAATCCAATATTTTCCTTCACACGACACACGACATCGAGGTGGAGGTGGCGCTGCCGCTGGCGAGTCAGAGGCTCAAGCACACCTTGTCTATGTCCAACTTAATTATTTGCATGTCTTATTCTACGGTGATAATCATGAAGTCGTTGTTTTCCATTGTACTCGCTTCCTACCGAGCTAGGTAGGTTTCGGCGCATGCAAGACGGTTCAAAATTGGGTGAAAACCAAAACTTAATTCAAAGACTTGCTCGTAGATTAAAGATGGTCAAAATAAGCTTAGATCAACTTCTATAAGTCCTAGTGAGCTATATCACACCAAAATACTAAAGTAAAATACATAGAATACAAGAACCTAAAATCTTAAGAAAGAGAGTACGAATGAGAGATAAATTATCTTTACATAAATTTGATTGAATTGATGTCGAGGAAAATTAATAATACGTAGTACAGCCACAAACTCGTGTAATACTCTAGCATATTCTATTGCATGGAGTCAATTGTTTTCTATTGTACTAGTACGTTTTCTTCGCTTCCTACCTACGTACCTAGCTATCTATGTAGGCCACGTCGCATGCATCTCAATTAATAGTAAAAAAATTAGCTCTGTATCATTGCACGAGGTATAAATTAAAAATTGTCATTTCGCAAAGCGGATGAAATGTGAGGCCCGGCTACATGTCAATCACACTTTAGATGATATTTTCCAACTCGGTGGTCGCTGTGATGGTAACGAGCAATATTGTCTATTAATATTTGACAGTGATAGATAGATAGCATCAATCCCGCAGACATGCACCTAGGGCCTATATATTAGGAAATTCAACTTGACCTGAGTACAAATTCAGGAAACTCCAAACATATAAATCAACACAACAAGACGTATGTTGTAAATAATGCACAGCAAAATAGGAACGTGAGACACAAGTTTTACGTGAAAAATATTTTCAAGAAAAACTACGGACGCACGAAGACAGTATTGCTATAGGAAGAGAAGTTTATAATGAAACTCTTACTCTTCCCTATTGACTATATAGATATATTTATAATGGTATATGAAAGACTCAGTGTAGGAGTGAAATTATGAGTTGGAGTAGGAAACGAAATTCGTATCACACTCAGACTCAATTCATATCACACTCAAACTCAACAATCTCCACCTTGAGACGAATTCCTCCTGTAGGCAAACAAAACACGATCTCCTCGAAACAGATTAGCATGAACACCTTGTGTGCCGAACGTCCGTAAAACTACTGGATGATATCAACTAAGTCTGAGCAAAGCTCACAATTAGCGGTAGGAACTGGCATTGTCATCATATCAGCTAGATTATTATGAGTACTTATTTTGATGACTTTAATGTCATCTTGAGTAATGATACCTTGAATGTAATAATATCTTATGTTAATGTGCTTCGTTCTTGATGAGGACATCGACCCTAAGGATGCAACCACTGCTTCGACCTGCTGCACTGCATCCTCTACTTCAACAACATTCTCTCCAATAGGACTTTCGGCTATTGCAACACCATATTACCCAATTGGATCGCGCTACGTCTACATGCCATGGTGATACGTCTACATGTCATGGTACTATATTTACATGCCATGGTGCTACTGCATGTGCCAATCAGGAGTTCAAGCTGGATACATTTTGGTCAGATTAATTCGGAATCAGCCTGATAGCACTGACTTCAAACATCCATAACTTTCACGTACGGCATCCGTTGGAGGTCCACGAGTACTTGATGGAAAGCTGATTGCGTCCTCTTTCCAACGAATCTGGCCTCACCTCCAAATTCCTTCTGGACTGATTGCAATCATCAAAAGAAGACGTCATATCACTTGTTTGGGCCAAACTGGGCTTTGTAATCATACTGAACTTGGCCCATCTCGCCGACAAATTACTGGGGCGTGGTTACTGTTCATGTGAACAATAACCCACGAACTTTAGTACCACCTCGCTATTTCTTTCGTTTTGTGGCTCGTCGTTCCCTATTTAAGGAGGCCACACCCCTCTAGTTTTCTTGGATTTTGTTGAGTTAAGAGTTAGCATTGTCAGAACCGTATTGGCTTGTGTCGACTAGACCAACCTTATACGCTATCGTAATCCCAAAATCAATATTTCAATCTTTATTTGCAATTTCAGATTGCTTTATCTTGTTCTTGTGTGCTTCTTCGGTGTATGCGTGAATCGACATTCGTGGTCGTCAACCGTATTCGTGGCACGGCTGATAACGACTTGTCAATCAGTTCAGCGATTGCGTGATTTCAAGCCTTATGGTTCGTAGCCAGGATCGCCGTGGCTGAGCGACGCCACCGGACTTATCGCTCTCATCGAAAGATCGGCCAACAAATAGAACCTTATGGTTCATCGTGGTATCGAGCTACAGCTCATCGGTGAGAATTTTTTTTCCCTACAAATTCAATAGCCAAAATCAAAAATTATTAGGTTTAGTTCATCGTCCAAACCAATTTGTGCCTTTTGCAATTTTTTCTTTTTAGTTTGCTTTGTTGAATTGTCGCTCCATCGCCGAAGTCTTTGTGCCGGTTTCGCCTAGATTGGTCTAGTTTAGGTCGCTTGCATATCGCCGCTTCGTTCTAGTTGTGCGCCATCGACGGCCGACTCCATCACACGATACGCCGTCGCGTGGTCGGCGTGCAAAAAAAAGAACTAAGCGCTTCGTGTTTCATACCAGCAAGCAGCAGACAAAAACAACAAAAAACAAAGATATAGCAGATCGGTTCTTCTCGAGGCGTCAGAGATTCAGACGACGCTGTCAAAGCCGCCGCTTGGGCACACCGCTGCCGGGAAACGCAACTACCGGGCCGCCTCAAACTCCACGCCGCTCCTCCTCATACGCACCGCCTCCGCCAGTAGTCAGATCCGCCACTCACGCGCCGCTTCCACCAAGCCCATTTCCACCACCGCCGCTTTGCGCTTGAGCCGCCGCGGCAAGCTGCGGTTAACGCGACGCCGCTGCCGCGTCGCCCCGCCGCTGCTTTTTGCGCGCTGCCACCACCGACCGAACGCCTCCGAGGTTTCGGACAAGGCCATGACGCCATCCTCAACCGCCGTTTTACCACAGCCGCTGCCCCACTCACCGACGCCACGATCGCCCCGCCAGGCCGAAGCCGCTGACGCTGCTGCCCACTGCGCTTCTGGTTCCCGGCTGCTGCCAGACTCCGGAAGCCGCACCACCGCTGGGTCCGCTGACGCTGCGCCCTTGCCGCCACACGTCGCTTCGCCGTGCTGCCGCCGACTTGTTTCGCGTGGAGGACCCGAGTGTCCTTTATGCTTTCGGTCCAAGGTTTCTTGTAATTTTTGTTTTCATCGTTTTACAGAAGAAGCTGCTTGAGGTTATAAAGCAAAAGAGAGAAAGAAAAAAAAAAAGAGAAAGAAAAGAAAACAGAGAAGAAGAAAAAAAACAGAGAAGAAAAAAAAACAGAGAGAAGAAAAAAATCAAGGGCTACCTCTTTTGACTTATTTTCTTTGTGTCAGTTTGACATAGTCATCCATTGCTCGTTGGCGTTGATTGTTCAGTTTGGCCATCCGCTGTTACTACTAGTCGTTCTTGCGAGTTGCTCTAGCTAGGCTTGGTTTAGACTAGGACCAAAGACTTGTGACTAGTACTTTGAACTCGCCAACTTTGCATGTCAATTGAATAATTGCTATTCCTTTGCTACATACTAGCCTTCCGAGCTCCACTTCCTACTAACTCAGCAGGTGCTGTTCCTCGCAATCGTTGGTCTGATCACAAGTGAGAGTATCACGAACCAGCCACCGGTTGTACCACTTTCTTGCTGCATTGGTAAGAACTGGTAAGGACTGGGTATAAGCTTGAGTGTGAGTGACTTGTGAAACCCGTAACCTAGTAGTTCATAGGACATATACACTGTGATTTGCTCTTTGCTTTGATACTAACAATGGCAGGTTCATCTTCACAAGAGGAGCATAGCAGCCCAACAATGAGGAAGATGCACCTCTCACCTCGCATGAAAGAAATCATGTGGCACTTTTCCCGCATGCCGGATCAACATTCAGTATGCATGGAGTTGATTCTAGATCGCACCATCGATTTAACTTGTCTGCGTTGTTCACACGCAGGAGCAACAGAGAGAGCTCCACCTCCGTTGTCGCCCCCATCATTGCCGGCGCGTTAATAATCAGCCAGAACCCATCCGCTGCTCACCATGGGCCGAAGAGGTAGAAGATGAAGTGAACCCATATGTTGTCGATACGGAGTCCGATGATGGTCGTGATCATCGGCAGTGACGCTCAACTAACAAGGTATGAGAAGAAACCCACAGTGTGAGGTACGTGACTATAATGATTCACTTGGTAAAATTAAATTCACTATGCCTCCTTTTGCGGGTAAATATGATCCTGATGCTTATCTCACATGGGAGTTAGTTGTGGACCAAAAATTTGCATGCCATGAATTTCCTGACAATAAAAAGGTTAGGGCTGCTACTAGTGAGTTCACAGATTTTGCATCTATTTGGTGGAGTGAATATGGTCGTACTCATCAGGACATACCTAGAACATGGACTGCTTTAAACAGAGCAATGAGACGTAGGTTTGTACCTTCATATTATTCACATGATTTGCTTAATAAATTACAACGCTTAAGACAAGGTAGTAGTTCTGTAGAGGATTATTATCAAGAATTGCAAACTGGTTTGTTGCGCTGTGGTTTAGAAGAAACGGAAGATGCTATGATGGCTAGATTTTTGGGAGGTTTAAACCGTGAAATTCGTGACATACTTGACTATAAAGATTACAATTCTATTACTCGCTTGTTTCATCTTGCTTGTAAAGTTGAAAGAGAGGTACAGGACGCCAATCCGTAGACAAAGGAAATTTCGCAGTTCTTTTATAGGTCGCCTAACTCAAGGGCAATCAAGAGCACCGCCATCCTCCACCGATCACCGCACTCTACTGACTCTCCAACAAACCGGCATCCATCTACTTCCACTACACCATCACGCACCGAAACGAGCAAGAGCATGGTACAAGTCCCCACACAAAGTGCTTCTTCTGTTTTCTACAGTATGCATCCAGAGATGTACAATGTCACCGTTGCAAAGGATTTGGGCACTTCATGCGCGATTGCCCAAGTCAACGAGCTTTGCTTATCAAGGACAATGGTGAGTACACTTCAGCTAGCGATATTGAGGAAGAACATGTGTTGGTTGCAACTAACAATGCAAGTGATGAAACTGAGGAAGAACAATTAGGCCATGAGACAGCTGACAAATACCAAAGCCTAGTTGTTCATCGTGTGCTAAGTGCTCAAATGGAACTTGCTGAACAAAATCAACGTCACATTTTGTTTCAATCCAAGTTCGTCATCAAGGAACGTTCATGTAGAGTCATCATTGATGGCGGGAGTTGCAACAACCTTGCTAGCATAGACATGGTCGAGAAGCTTGGCTTGACCACAACACAACACCCTTATCCTTACTACATTCAATGGCTGAATTCTTGTGGTAAGTTGAAGGTAACTAAACTTGTGCGTACACTTTTCTATTGGATCATATCATGATTATGTTGATTATGATGTCGCATCTATGCAAGCATGCTCATTATTATTAGGTAGACCTTGGCAATATGATAGATATACTTGAACATCATGGTAGATCTAATCATTATACTTTCACATATAAAGAAAAGAAAATTACTTTGCTTCTAATGTCTCCTGCTACCATATTAAAGGATGAATTAGAAAGAACTGAGAGAACAAGTAAGGAGAAGACACAAGTTGATCAAAAGATTATAGCTCCAAGTGAAATTAAATTGAAAGCTCCTGTTATGTTAGCTACAAAAATTGATTGCATTGATATGGAAAAACATGAATCAATGTCATACTATGATTTGTGAAGAAACTCAATGTCCATTAGAAGAAGTGCATGTTCCTTTGCCTCCCTGCTACTAACTTTTGCAGAGAGTGATGACTTAGAGAAACAAATGAGTCGAGGACGACTCAAATTCAAGAAAGGGAGGATGATGAGGACATCGACCATAAGGATGCAACCATCGCTCGACCAAATCAGACCGCATCCTCTACTTCAACAACATTCTCTCCAATAGGACTTTCGCCATCGCAACACCATATTACCCAATTGATCGCGCTTACATCTACATGCCATGGTGCTACGCCTACATGCCATGGTACTATGTTTACATGCCATGGTGCTACTGCATGTGCCAATCAGGAGTTCAAACTGGATACATTTTGGTCAGATCAATTCAGAATCAGCCTGACACCACTGACTTCAAACATCCATAACTTTCACATACAGCGTCCGTTGGAGGTCCACGAGTACTTGATGGAAAGCTGATTTCGTCCTCTTTCCAACGGATCTAGCCTCACCTCCAAATTCCTTCTGGACTGATCGCAATCATCAAAAGAAGGTGTCTGGTCACTTGTTTGGGCCAAACTGGGCTTTGTAATCGTACTGAACTTGGCCCATCTGCCGACGGCCCACCCGGGGGCGTGGTCACTGTTCATGTGAACAGTAACACACACGACCTTTAGTACCACCCCGCTATTTCTTTTAGTTTTGTGGCTCGTTCTCTATTTAAGGAGGCCACACCTCTAGTTTTCTTGGATTTTGTTGAGTTAAGAGTTAGCATTGCCGCAACTTCGCAGTATTGGCTTGTGTCGACTAGACCAACCTTAATACCGCTATCGTAATCCCAAATTCAATATTTCAATCTTTATTTGCAATTTCAGATTTCTTTATCTTGTTCTTATGCGTTTCTTCGGTGTGTGCGTGAATCGACCTTCGTGGTCGTCAACCGGTATTCGTGCACGCTGATAACGATTTGTCAATCGGTTCAGCGATTGCGTGGTTTCGAGCCTTGCGTGTTCGTGAACCAGGATCGCCAGGTTGAGCGACGCCATCGGACTTATCGCTCTCATCGAAAGATCGGGCCAACAACAGAACCTTAGGGTTCATCGCCTTCATGAAACATCTCGATTCTTCAGAAGGCAATAGCACTTTGACTGTTGCTGAATATTGTTGTACAAGACATATTTCCACAAAGCACAGTAAACATACGTCTTAGCCAAACAGCTTCTTTGCAAGCTTCAGAAATAGCCATATACTCAGCTTCTGTAATGGACAAGGTAACAATTGCTTGCTGACTTGCTTTCCAAAAAAACCACACATCCTCCAACAGTGAACACATAACCAATAAGAGATTTTCTCATATCCAAATCTCTAGCAAAATATGATCCCACATAAGCAACGATCCCATCTTTAGTCTTCCCAAACTGTAAGCAATCATCAAATCTGCCCCGCAAGTATCAGGAAAACCATTGAACTGTCTTCTAATGCTCTTTGCGAGGACTAACCATGTTTCTACTAACTACACTCAATGATTGAGATAAATCGGGGCGGGAACGTACCATGGCATACATAAGTGAACTAATTGTGCTAGTATATGGAACTCTACACATGTACTCAACTTCATCATCTGACTGTGGACATGACGCTGAAGAAAGTTTGTAATGCTAATGGAGTATTCACCGGTTTGCCCTTATGCATGTTGAAATGACGAATTACATTATCAATATACTACTTCTGATTTAGATATAATTTTTCAAACCATCTATCTCAGCTGGTAATTTTCATACCAAGAATCTTCTTTGGTGCACCAAGATTCTTCATCTCAAATTAACTACTCAATTGTATGTTCAACATTGAAATTTCCATTTTGCAACAATCATCGATTATCAACACATATGAGCAAATAAATAGCTGCCATTAATAGTCCTCAAATAAACAAAGCTATCGTAATAGGATTTTTTGAAATCTTGAGAACTCATAAAGGGGTCAAATCTCTTGCACCACTGTCTGAGTGATTGCTTCAGACCATAAAGAGATTTGATCAACTTGGAAGCATAATTCTCCTTTCTTAGAAAGACAAAACCTTCTAGTTGCTCTATCAACTTGAAGATCATTGCTGTGATGTTCTTGCGTCCTCACCAATGGACAAGGAGAACTCCTTCGATCTTGTCGACTATGCCAACCTTATACCAAGCACTTGCCTCTTTAGCTTCTAGGAACCAGATGATCCAAAGGCGACACGGCACTTGAGGCAACACTCCCTGGACAATGAATTGACATACATTCAAAACATGCCAAACACAGTACCAAAACATCACATAATCTGCCCTAGCATGATTACGCACAAACGATTCAAATAACTTGATTCTACCGATTGATATACCCGTTGTCCTATTAGTAAAATGGTTCTAACTTATTCGTTAGAACTCCAAATTGACCAACCAAGACTTTATGGAATCCTCACAAAATTCCTACAACTTAGTTATGACGAATCTCTCGATTCTACCGCTTTTCTACCCCGCTTGTTTCAATACCGCCCCTAATCGTCAGATAGTCTCGCTTTACAATTTTATATCTTTAATTCTAAAACTTGTAAATATATGAATGATACCAGTTATTAAAACTACACAAAATTTCATAAATTATTCAAGTTGTCATCACATTTTAATTTTACCATCTAATATATGAAACTGACTCATCTTCACGACGTCTGCCACCTATGTCTAGATTGTGGACAGCGACCTTCCCAAGGCCAGATATTTTCACTCGCTACCCCGATTCTAATGATCCAAACCTTCCTAGAAATATAATGAGATTATCTAACTTTTCTCTAATTGTAATGACCTCGGAATCCGAGCCTAAATACCCCAAATCGTCATTGCAAGGTTCTGCATCCAACCTTGACGAACTAGGACAGACTAAAAACTAACTTTCCTCTAATCAAAATGACCTACAAACTTAACAACAACTAATCTATGGCAAAACTTATGGATTAACACTACTACAAAAAGGCTAATACTGGATGTCTCATCACAGACGGTTGACCAAAATCGTCTGTATTACATGCAATCACAGACGGTTTTGGTTTAGAGACCGCTTGTGTTATCGGCTGCGCTTAAAACCGCTCAGGAAGAGGTAATATCACGCATTTGTTCATAGCTAAAACCATTTAGAACATCACGCATTTATTCTTGTTAATAACCGCTCGCGATAATTTACATATCACGCACGGTTTTCAACAAAGAACTGTCAGGAATATCACTGCACGCTCTTAACAATAACCGCTCTATGATATTACTACATATCACGCACGGTTTTTGTTATAACCGCTTATGATAATATCGCTACAGCCTCCTGTTGAAGCTCGATGAGTTTCTTCGTCGCCGATGCGCCTCTTCGTCGTGATCCGCCGGCCCCGATCGCGCTCTTCGTCGCATTGATCCGCTTCTCCTCGACGCGCTCTTCGCCTCACGCCCGAATTTATTCCTTGTTTTATAAAAGGATCATCGCCATCAAGATGATCATCCCCACATACTTATAAAAAATAGAAATGGCTGCCTCTTCCTTGTCGCCGCATTGATGGCCCGCTCGCCGCAATGTACGAGCACCTCTCTTGGTGTACGTTGAACTGTCTTTGCGAAGAACACTGCTTCAACAAAGTCTTCACCCTTTGTTTGGCCGAGAATTTGTCCGGAGCAGTGGACGGCCACCTTCCGCCGCCTTGACATCCTCCTCCGCCGTGTCTTCCGGTGATCTCCCACTTTCGCAAGTTTATCAGGCCATCGACGTGGTCCTCCAAAACGATGTTGCACGCCTCAGAGGCTTGCCGCCACTTGATCACAGAATCGAGGCGTAGGTGACCGAGTCGACCAGTGCCGAGATCCTCAAGCAAGGGAAGAGAGCCTATGTGCTCAATTCTTCTTGGTTCAATAGTCCGAGGGTCTTGGAGACACTCAATGAGCGCGCCACGGTGGATGCATTTCAGCTTCTGCTCACGGGTGATCGATCCGTCCGGCGCCGACGCTGCCGCCTATGAAGTATTGAAGACGAGATAGCACTACCTCCGCCACTAGAAAAACTTTGTTTATTTATAGGTTTCTACTTTTTTTAATCTTTTGTGTTTAACGCCACGCTTATTTGGCCATATGAAAATTCCGTAACGAAAAAAGTTTGGTGGTGAAGTTACTATATTAATTATATGTTGAATTATTACTATATATATATATATATATATATGTGTGTGTGTGTGTGTGTGTGTGTGTGTGTATGTATGTATAGTTAAAGCAAATTTTTAGCAAGATTTAAATGACAAAATTGACATATAAACATGTAATTTCTTCATGTCATGTAAGTGTATATACAAGATAAATATACTTGAGAAAAACCATATTATGGAACCGTCAGATATTATCACCGACGGTTCCATAATAGAACCGCTCGTAATAAGTCTCTTTATTAATAGGAGCCCGGCCGCTAGGGTTTGCGCCGCCCTAACTCTCGTCACCCTCAGCCGCTAGGGTTTGCGCCGCGCCTAACTCGCTACTCCTCAACAAGATTTACTTCGTCTCTCTCCCCACCTCGACGCCGCCGCCGACTTTCGCCGCTGCCGCCACCGTTGTGACACCACTCAAGATCAAGACAAGATATCATCGCACAAGACACTCGTGACGATAGTAGTGTCTTGTGCGCTTGTGGTCATGCCACAACTACAAGTGACGCCGCCACCCAAGCCACCGGGCTTGGCCTCTGCGTGTCGCCTGCACCGCCATGGCTTGGTTCTCCTCGCTGCCTCCTCGGCCAAGCCGTGGCCCCCGGCTTTGCTTTCCCATCCTCCTCTATTCTCGCTTCTAGATCTCTTAGCTTAATGTCTTTTGTTGAGTTTGATTTTTATGCTTGAGCCTTGTTGTGTCTTGATATTTGTGTGATTTATGCAAGGTGAAGGAGATGGATGAGAGTTGTGCTGGTGGTGGGTCGCCGTGGTTGCACAGATCGAGGTATCACCCTACCTTACTCCCTCTCTACTACTGGTGTGGTGGCCGGCTTTGAACTGCTCAATGATGTTAATAGTCTTATGCTGAAATTGAATTGATAATTAGTTCATATTAATAGTCCCCTTGCTCTATGATGTAATGATGTTAATAGTCTTATGCTGAAATTGAATTGATAATTAGTTCATATTAATAGTCTCCTTGCTCTATGATGTAAACTGAGGGCTATTGGTGTATGTGCATTATGTGCATCTTGCTTAGTTCATGCTGTGGGTTCAGATTGACAAAAATGAATAGGGCAAAATGGTGGGTTTGGTTAATGCTCTCGATGGGTACCGAGGGTTATTGATGCCGGTTCTTTGTGCTTAGTTAGCTTACATGGGATCGATGTGGTTCAGATAGGGCTTGGTCAGAATTAACTTTTCATATTTGTATCCCAAGTCAAGTTCTCTCTCAAGGCCCCGTGCACGATATCGCCCTACCATTCTATTCCTCATCTCTTCTCTATAAAACCTCCAAGCAAAGGTCGCTTGTGCCTTCCCCAACCTTTCGGTGGGTCGGAGGAGGATGAGACACCGCCACAGTAACCTCTCATCGAGCCCTTGCAGATTCAGAAGTAGGGCTGCAAGAGAAAGCGCTGCGGACATTACAATTACCCTGGATATCGTCGATAGGTAATTGGACTTGACATCAAGAAATGGCTGGTTGCTGATACATCAAGAAGCTTTCTCTTACATTTGGACCAAGTTGTGCCTTTGTGCGAAAACGTCGAGTTTTTACTTTTCAAACCTCAAAATTTGCATTTGTGGGAAATTACCAATGTGTTCATCAAGGGGGAGATTGTGGATATCATGGGGATATGCTCATGATCTTAGGGTGATATGACAATTGGCAATGGCGTTATCGGTTTGTCGAAACACGCTGCTTGAAGGTTAAAATGTCACAAGGCTTGTACGGTCGATCGCAGTTATTACGCTACGACCGCCATTGAATGGCGGTCTGACCGATTTCTTGCTAATCAACGGCCAATCGGTGGCGATGAGTGTTGGGTTAGATCAAGTTCATGGGTTTCATGGCATATGTGTTGCATGATGCATGTTTTGAGTAACGTGGGTCAAGTTGTGAAGAACTTGTTCCTGGAATCGATTTATTTGTCTATTGTTGTGTAGGTTGCTTTGAGATCAATGACGGTCAACGACGAGGATGATCGGGACTAAGCTTGGAGAGCTGAGATCCAGAACGATCGGGGATGCTCGGGTGAAGTCAATGGAGTCAAGCATGGCGCAAAGGGACAAAGGTGACCGAATGGGCGCTTCGCAACGGGTTAGACAAGCTGCCATGGGTCTGCAAGTGCCATGGTGGTTTCGTGGGAGCCGGATGGGAGAGACTTGCCGACATGATGAGAGCCGCTGGATCAACCTAGACGTGGCGGCATGGGAGGTGCTTCACGAAGATGGGACTCGGTCTTCAAAAAGATCGAGAAGGGGTATTTTGCATTTTACCAAATACCGCCTTTGGTGACCTTTTTGTCAACCCAGCGCAAGATGGCGCAAGGAGAAGTGGATTAGGTTAAGAGGAGATGAAGACGACGCTTTAAAATACGTATGCAGTGTGACTTGTTTGTCTCTGGCCTTAACGGAGCCCATTAGGGTTCAATCTTCTAGAAGGTCTAAACCTCCACTATAAATAGAGGAGGGAGTTGGCTGCACCCCTTTCAACCCTTTCATTATTGAAACCTTAGTTTGCTTTTGTGCTTAGGGAGAGGAAAGTGGAGGTTAGGGTTCTAGAGAGTTGGATTTGATTTCATGCTCATGTATTGAGTCTTTGTCGTCCATTGATGGAGTGGCCGTAAACCAATACCATATCAAATCAATCCAAAAAAAGTTCTCTTAAAGATGAGTCTATTTGCTTTCTTTCTCTCTATTTGGTGATTTGGGGTCTTTCTTTGATCCGCTAGTTTTTGCTTGGTTTCTTGCCTTGATCTAACTTGCTGTCACATGTGGGAACCCATCTAGGGTCATCTTGATCATCAATCACCCACGAGTAAGTCTCTAGATCATATTTCGATTTTGACTCGGTTTTGGAGCACACTTCGTTCAAACTGAAAAAGATAGGAACTTTGGTATGGATCTCTATGATCTTTGATTGGAATAGGTTCCTAATATCTTAGAGAAGGTTTGTCTCAAATTTCGTGGAGTTTGGTCTTACGGATCAAAAGTTAGACCATTTTGTGTTTTGGAAGTTCAGGCTGATTTCACTGTTCGTCAGGCTGGAGGTCAGACCGCCCATTTGAGAGGTCAGACCGCCCCATGTAGAGGTCAGACCGCTAGGTTGAGAGGTCTGACCGCCCAACTCATTGTTTGGGACCACTCAGAGCTTGCCTCTGAGTGCGACCTACACTACCCTGGTTCCACGTGCCTAGGTACGCTCGAGATCCCATTCTCGAGACCGCCCAAACCACGTGTTTGGGACCGCTCAGGGCTCATTCCTGAGTACGCCCAAGAATTCTCTCTGGCACGCCAGAGCTACATGCTCGAGTGCCACGAACCACTGCTCGGGAAATCTTATATGCGAAAGGAGATAAGTCATATTTTTTCGCCTTGAAATTTATATTTGATTACTTTAGTTGGCTAAATTGTTTTAGATGCACTCACAAGATTGTCAACATAATTTGTAATTTTTTGTAGTTTCATGCACCCAATTAAAGTAACTTTTGCTTATTGGACACTTATTAATTATTATTAATGCAAAAATATTTAGAGACAGATAGAACTTGAAGGTCCTCGCAGCTTGCATACGGTCCCTTATTAATTACTATATCTACAAATGAATATGTTAAAACTCGACTTTGATCAAAGATTTATGGAAGAGCTACATTTGCCTGCTATTCATTTTGTTAGATATATTGCAAGAAGGCAACATTTGTAACAAATGGCATCAAAATTTATATTGATAGTTAAGTTGTGCCGAATATTTTATAAAAGGTTACTTAATATCGACATGAGACATTAAAATGATATGCATGTAAATATATCACAACTTATTTCAGCAATAAGAAATCCAACTGCTCCCACAAGAAATATAGTTCCCAACAAATGTTTATTTCAAGTAGCCAAAGATAAAATTGCACTACTATTCATGGCCCTCTAGGATTTAGAAAATAACTTAGTGTTTCTCATCCACAAGCAAAAAAAATCAGGTCAACAAATTCATATTGCGTACCATCAAGAATAATTATCCATAATTTTAACAATAACTTTGCATGCTTCACATATGGTTTAGTGCACTAAACCTAGTCTAACTCCAAATGAGAACAGGAAAGGCTGATTTATGCTATTGCCATCTTCCAGGTTTTTCGCAAAAGCAAAAAAGATCAGAGGGTCTCAACCGTTAACCCCAACACGATCCATTTCATTTATCCTTCTGGACTAGAGGCATCTCGTTTACCAATTTTTCCTTCCCAGTATGAGAGGAGATGCAGTCTAGTATTCACAGCAAAGCACAGCACACAGAGACAACAGCAGGGAAGGAGATGATGGAGCCAACGGTGCAGAGGGCAGGACTAGCGAATCAACACATTGCGAGCATAATATCCGTTCATTCGTCCATCCATCCATCCATCAGGTATTCAGGGGGAGCTCAAATCTCACCTCAGCCGACCAAACCCCCAACTCGGAAGCCACATCAGACGCCACCTATGGTTCCCAGTGATTGCCGCCACCGAATCCAGGGAACGGCGGAGGCGGTGGCACCGTAGAGGTAGGGAACCCATGCGCGGCCGCCGAAAGGGGAGGGGGCTGAACTGTGATCACTAATCACACACACAAATGCACACATACATACACACAGACGAGAACGAGAACGAGTGAGCGAGCGAGAGGGGGAAGGAGGTGATGGCGAGCGTACCAGATCGGATCGGGCGGGCCATGAGGGGTGGAGGGAGAGGCCGCGCTGGAGGATGCGCCGCCACGGGAGGGCGGTCGGCAGCAGGAGGAGCGCAGAAGGGAGGACCTGCGTCGGGAAGAGCGCAGCGCCGGGAGGACTCGGGCGTCGGGGAGGAGCGCCGCAAGCGGAAGGCCCAGCGCCGGGAAGGAGCGCAGGCGGCGGGGGAGGGCGGCCGACGGCGGGAGGTAGACAAGCGCGGGAGGTAGAGAGGCGGCGGGATGAAGATGGGGAAAATGGGCTGCGCCGCTACTTTTAAGTGGCTATTGTCACGCCATGTATCGAGGCATGACAGGGAGGGTTGTCACGCCGTAGATTCCGACGTGACAGATGCCATGTGGACCCTCCACGTTGGCACGGCGCGTGGCCGAGGGTTTACGTGGCATCTCTGGCCACGCCACGGTATTTGACGTGACAGAATGTTTTTGCGACTCCACTGGTGGTGGCGTGACCAAAGGGTTCAGAATTGGAAATAAAGTTTACGAGTGATTAACTTTAAAATATTAATAGAAAAAGGATTAAATAAAAAAAATTCTACGGTCCATCATGTGTACTGCTTGGCATGCATAGGATAGAATACCCATTCATGGGCTTGTGCTAACGCATTTTAGACCATCCCAGCATCCAATGGGTTGGGCAACCCCACAATAGTACTTTATATATTTATAAATGGTCATGATGTTTTTTTTTTTGTCTTGTTTAGATTATTTGTATGATGAATTTTGTCTTGTTTTTTTGACGATGAGGTATGCAATATTGGTAACTTGTATTATTTTACTTAATTTACATATGATCTAAGACATAGTTGTGAATGCTCGTTTTCAGTGACTGGGTTTGAACAAGGACATTAATTGATTTAACGAAACCCGCTAGCTAGTTAATTCGTTCAACAGATTGATAGAGCAGGCAAAGCCAGCTCGCCATGGCTCAAGTGATAGTGCTGCACCTTGACGACGACGGTCAAGCAGCAGCATCCTCAGTGTATTCTCTCCTGCTTATGGTACTATGCCCTCTAATTCTTTTCCCACTCATGAGTGCCATACTACGCTTTAGGTAGAAAATCGGCTAAATTCAAATTTTGAGCGTAAATTTGGCAATTGAAACCGTTCGGTAGAAAATCGGTTACAAGAAACCGGCACCAGCCAATACCTGGTATCTTTTTTTTATCTTTTTTAGAGCATGCAAAAGGGCTACATATTTACGGATAGTGTAAACTTATGCACGGTTCATTGAAACATATATATGCCTCGAGATGTTGCCGTGCCGTTTTACCGAAAGTTCTTGAGGAAAGATTGCAACTGACAGGAAAATTAATAATTCGAAGTAGTACATTTTCTTTTGCTAATTAATTTGCTTGTTGCTATCCTAATTTACTAGCATGCATGAGCGTACTACTCACTATCAAGATGGCCTTGATATGGTCCCTGGCGAGACCATACTCGTTGTTATGAAATAATGCACAGATCAAAGAAGACGAGAGACACGAATTTTACGTGAAAAACTTTTATGGAAAACACACGGCGCCAACCGGCGATGATCACCATATGAGGAGCGATTACAAACGCAGGGATTATAATGAGACGTCCCTCTCCCATGCAGCTTACAAGAGGTATATAAAGAGGTAAAAGGACGTAAAGTCCAAGTAGGACACTACTCCACTAATATGACATATTTCAGATATTTTCATATTAGAAATTCGGATCACATACAGATCCAAATATTAACAATCTCCACCTTGAGACGAATTTTCTCTTGTAGCAAAATAAAGAATCATCAATCACCAAATGATTCCCCAATAAGATAAAAATCACCGTGCGCCAACTAGTCACTAGGACTAAACTATTATACCAACTAAGCTTGAGCAAAGCTCAAACTTAGTAACAAGGAACTGGCTTTGTCATCATATCAGTAGGATTATCATGAGTACTTATCTTGCACACCTTGACATCACCTTGAGCAATAACACCTCGAATAAAGTGATATCTCACATCAATGTGCTTTTGTTCTCTCATGGAACATCTCGATCCTTTGTAAGACATATAGCACTTTGACTATCACAAAATATAGTAGTGCAAGAATTATCTCCACAAAGCTCAACAGACAAACCTCTCAACCAAATAGCTTTTTACAAGCTTCAGAATAGCCATATATTCGCTTCAAGAGTTGATAAGGCAACAAAGAGCTTGCAAACTTGCCTTCCAACTAACAAAGACAACCACTAATGGTGAAAACATAACCTGTTAGAGATCTCCTTTGTCCAAATCACCAAAGATAATCGAGTCAACATAACCAACAAGTTCATCTCTAGAATTCCCAAACCGCAAACAAGCATTAGAAGTGCCACGAAATATCCGAAAATCCATCAACTACTTTCCAATGCTCTTTTCCAGATTAGCCATGTATCTATCGACAACACTCAATGCATGAGATAAATCAGACGAGAACAAACCATGGCATACATAAGAGAACCAATCTGCCGAATATGGAACTCTAGACATGTACTCAATATTATAATCGACTCAGACATAAGGTCAAGATAATCTAAAATGCGGCTAATGGAGTACTCATCGGTTTTGCATCATGCATATTAAAACGACGAAGAACTTTCTCAATATAACCTTTTTGATTAAGGTATAACTTGCCAAATTGTCTCTCTCTAATAATCTCCATGCTAAGAATTTTCTTTACTGCACCTAAATCCTTCATCTCAAATTCATTACTCAATTGTGCTTTCAGCTTTTGCTAGTTCGACTTATCTTTTGCAAAGAATCAACATATCATCAACATAGAGAAGTAAATAAATAGCTGAACCATTAACAGCCTTTTTAAATAAACACAGCTATCATAATCAGACCGCTTAAAATCATGAGAGAGCATAAAGGAGTCAAATCTCTCGTACCATTGTCTAGGAGATTGCTTCAAACCATAAAAAGATTTCTTTAATCTACAAACAAGGTGTTCTTTTCAAGGAGTAACAAAACCCTCGGTTGGTCCATATAAATGTCTTCTTCCAACTCTCCATGTAAGAATGCGCTTTAACGCCTAATTGCTCAAGTTCATAATCACGCATAGCAATAATATCGAGTAAAGTGCTAATAGAACTATGCTTCACAACCGGAGAAAAGACATCATTAAAACCAATACCGAATCGACTATAACCTTTAGCAACCAATCTTGCTTTATACCTTGTCGGTTCAAGAGAAGAAATACCTTCCTTTCTTTTGAAAATCCACTTGCAATGAACAAGCTTTTCTCCTTTGGCAATTTCACTAATTCCCAAGTGCCATTCTTTTCAAGTGACTCCATTTCATCATGCATAGCAGTTATCCACTTATTACAATCAATGGAGTTAATAGCCTCAGAGTATGATGAAGGTTCTGAATTACCTTCAATTTCTTCTGCCACACTCAAAGCATAAGCAACAATATTAGCTTTTTCAATCAACCTCTTGGGTGGATTAATCTCCCTCCTAGGCCTATCAACTGCAATAGACCGTTGTGGTGGCTGCTCAACAATAAGAGTATCATCAACAATAGGTACATCATGAACAACAATATTTTCCTTATCTGATGTGTCATTTGGACCAACAAAATGGTCTACCTGAACACTTGAATTCTACTCACTCTCAACAGGAATATTAGTGGGCAGTTTATCATGAAGCATAGCAGATTCATTAAAGACAACATTTCTGCTAATCACAGCCTTCCTTGTTTCAGGATTCCGCAACTTATATCCTTTAACACCAGATTTATAACCAAGAAAGATGCACTTAATAGCTCTAGGCTCTAATTTTCCATTATCAACATGAGCATAAGCAAGATGCCAAAAACTCTCAATTTTGAATAATTTGTCGGGGAACCGCACCATACCTCAATTGAGTCTTTTTCAATTGCAAGAGAGGGTGACCGATTAATAAGGTAGCAAGCAAAGGAAGCGGCTTCACTTCAAAAACGCCTATGCAAACTCTGCATTTGACAACATGCAATGGGCCCTAGAAATGATGGTCCCGTTTCATACGCCACCTACACCGCTTTTGTTGAGGAGTACCAAGAACAAGTAGTGCCTAACAATGCCTTCTGGCCTTGCAATATAATTCAAATTCATCATAATGAATTCCATCCCATTATCGCATGTAAGTTTCTTTTACCTTCTTTTCGCTTTGCCTTTCAACCATAGCCTTCCACTCTTTAAATGTCGAAAATACTTCTGATTTATGCTTCAAGAAATAAGGCCACACTCTTCTAGAGTAGTCATCAATAATTGTTAACATATAACGAGCACCTCCTAGAGATGTCTTCCGAGATGGCCCCCATAAATTAGAATGCACATAATCCAAAATACCTTCTGTGGTACGAACCGAGGTATTGAACCTCACCCACTTGTGTTTGCCAAACACACAATGCTCACAAAATTTCAGCTTGCCGATGCTATGTCCATCAAGAAGTCCTCTCTTGCTCAATTCTGCCAAACCAAGTTCACTCTTATGCCCAAGGCGCATATGCCAAAGATTAGTAGCATCGGAATCAGATAATGAACTTGAAATTACAGCAACATTACCTAATATTGTAGTACCTCGCAGATAGCACGGATTGGCAGATTTAATATCAGCTTTCATCACAACAAGAGAGCCTTTTGATATCTTCAAAACTCCACCTTCAGCAGAATACTTGTACCCTTTACCATCAAGAGCACTCAAAGAGATGAGGTTTCTTTTCAAACTGAATGTGCCTCACATATGTCAAAGTTCGACAATGCCATCAAACATCTTGATCTCGAATTGAACCAATTCTCAGAATCTTACAAGATGAGTTATCACCCATCAACACAAAGACCACCTTCAACAGTTCATAGGTGGCAAACCAAATCCCTATTAGGACACATATGAAAGGTACAGCAGTAATCAAGAATCCATTCATCATTGGTCTTAGCACATCCAGCAAAAGCAACAAGAACTCCTCCATTAGGACTATCATTAGCAGCAAGGGAGGCATTACCTTCATCATCTGGTTTACCTTTTGGCTTAATTGCCAGTTCTCTTTTCTTTATTTTGCAGCTTCCAGCATTCAGAGATGTTGTGCCCACTTTTCTTGCAATATTTGCACGACTTGTACTTGCCTCTCGATTTCGACCGTTCTTGTAGCCGTCAACTTTTGCCTTGAGATCCATTGTTTGAGTTCTTCTCTTTGCCTCGCCACTTAACAAACAAGCCTTCTCCTTTTGGACTTGAATTTTCGTAAGGTACCATATGTTTCATCTTCTCCTTAGCATGCAAAGCTTCATAAACTTCATGAAGAGTGAGAGTATCTCTACTATATAATATGGTATCTCTGAAATTTGAAAAGAACTAGGCAAAGGAACACAAAAGAATAAGACCCAAATCCTCATCATCATATTTTACCTCCATCGACTCAAGGTCTAAAACGATCTCCTTAAACAACGAAAGATGATCAAGCATGGATCCTCCTTCTTGCAATTTAGAGAGTACAACTTCTACTTGAGATGCATCTTACTGGTGAGATCTTTTGTCATGCAAATTTGTTCCATTTCACCATAATGCAAGAAATTGCCGCTCCTTCAAAACCTCCTTCAAAATATTATTCGATAGATGAAGGTGAATCTGAGATAAAGTCTACGGTCTTTACGCTTCTCATCTGCGCAATCCATGTGATAGGTTGTTTCTCAAACCCTTCCAACGCATCATCCAAATTGCCTCGCGCTAACACAGCCCTCATCTTAATTTGCCACAGCGAAAATCTTGTGTCACGACCCAAGAGTGGAAGATCATACTTCAAATTCGCCATGAGGAATAAATCCTGAAAATTGCTAGTATTGAACTGTGTAAACCTAGCAAAAATCACGACCTCTTGGTACACGTTCTGTGTACACGAATCAAAGATCTTCGAAAACTCCTGGTGCTTCTCGGGTGGACTTAGCAAAAAAAAACACCAAAAAACTACCACTTCACGTGAAAGAAACAAGCTTGGTGATAGATTAAAATAAATAAAAGGATTTCGAGACCTGTGCTGCACTTGTGAATTTGGATCTTGAACTGCTGTCTCTTGGTGCTGGTTGCTACTGACTTCAATCGATCACGTGCAAGGACTGAAACTTGGCGTTGCTGCTCACTTGGACCGAGGACGGGAGGACGCGATACGCCGTCGGGAGCGATGCGCGACGAAGGCGCTGCTTGGACCTTTCCGCATGCACGCGACACCGATCGAGATGATACAAGGGAGCGGCGCTGGCTGTTGCTTGGACCTGCTGCTGATGCTTTCCATGCGAGCTGTCGCACGCCTGCGGAGGACGCGAGGGAGCGACGCGGTGGAAGACGGCCAAGCGACGACGCAGAAGACGCAGCGACGGCGGCGCCGATCCAATCTGATATTTTTTTTCCTTCATGTCTCTTCAAGCCTTAAAACTCCTGTGCTCTGATACCACTTGTTATGAAATAATGCACAGATCAAGGGAGGCGAGAGATACGAATTTTACGTGGAAAACCCTTGCGGGAAAAAATCACGGACGTCAACTGGTGATGATCACTATATGAGGAGCGATTACAAAACGCAGGGGATTACAATGAGGCGTCCCTCTCCCATGCGGCTTACAAGAGGTATATAAAGGGGTAAAAGGACGTAGAGTCCAAGTAGGACACTACTCCACTAATATGGCATATTCCAGATATTTCCATATTAGAAATTCGGATCACATACGGATCCAAATATTAGCACTCGTCGTCTCGTCCTGAAGGGAGAGAAGTCGCTGTCCTCTTGCTCAACGTCGTCCTGCTCACGGCGCACCGTCCTGCTTGCGTGGTCGTCGATGAGCTTGTCGAGCAGCTGGTCCCACCTCCTACTCACCCTCTTGGTCTTGGCGCACACCACATTCCTAAGCAGCTGCAGACTCGCCAAGCTCAGGAAGTAGTCTTCGAGGTTGAACGTACCCTCCGAGGAGCGAAGCGTTGGTGTCGATGAGCTCCCGGAACAGGTTGTTCCGGCCTTCCTCCCGGAAGAACTTGCCCGACACGGCGCGGCAGATGAGGTTGTTGGCGAAGGAGTGAAGCAGCTCGCTCACGTCCACCGTCAAGGCGCTGGATCGCCGCCGAAAGCATGCCCATCACCACCAAGACCTCCTCTTCCCGGCAGATCGGAGGATTGCTGCACCTTCTTGGCATTAAGGAGGTGTACCATAATCAGCTTCCTGACCTTGCGGAAGTGCTCGCCGTAGGGGGCATAGCACGAGTCCAACGCCCCGTAGATCATGATGTCGGCGACCATGGACCACGGCCGTGACGCGAACATGTGGTCGTGCGTGTGGAGGACAGCCTCGGCGGCGCGCCGCGACAAGGCGACGACGGTGGGCACGGTGTTAGAAATCTTCCTTGATTCTTCGCTCTGGTACTGCTTCGGTATGTCCAGAGAAAAGAAATCGCTCACGTGATGGGTTCGACGTGACCCTTCACAATGCTTCTACCCTTAACGTTTGCTAGCAGCCCTCTGCTTTTTCACGTGAAATTATTTCTTCGGTTTGATAGCAGAAAAAGAGAGAGAGAGTATGAAATCAGGTTTTTCTAGACTCACCGCCTTGAAGGAAGCAAGAGCAAGTGTGTTTGAGAGCAAGGACCACAGTTACTGGCCGGTGGCCACTCCTGTCAAGGTGACCACTATCCTTGCCGGTATCTAATCCAGATCCGATGACCACCAAACTCGCGGGCGACTACTCCCGACACTCACCAACATTCAAAGCACGCTAAGGGAAGTCTCAATACCAAATGCTAGTGTTCTGCTTTCGACAACAGGATCTCAAGAATATACACTCTCCACTTCCGCTTCTCCTCCGCCACAGGTCAGAAGCGCTGAGTAGCCGAGTGTGAGAACACAAAGAAATACAACCGAGTATGAATAAATTGAAGTCCCCGACGGCGACACTCCTAACAAGGGCGCCACCTCCTCCACAAAAGTCCCCGGCTGCCACGGGATTCTGCCGAATGCCCCACCGACCAAGTGAAATCACCTTGAGGGGGGACAAGCTTACGCTGGTCGGTAAACGCCGTTGAAGCCTACTGCCCGACGCAACGTATACGACGAACCAACGAACTGAAGTTGGCATGGCCAGATACAGGCTAGCCCGTAGGGGTGGGACTTGCTTCGACGATGTTGATACCCAGCTAAGTAAAACCGCTGTTTCTTTCGTGTAATAGTGCTAAGATTGCTTTCGGGTTGCCATTTAGTCTTTCGGTTTCCTCGTTTTTCTGAAGATGCATTGCATGCTGAGTCCAAACCTTGATCATGTCTCCTCACTCTTCTTCTTGCTCGTTCATGCCACATTCTGTGTTTGCTCCTTCGCTTCTGGAGTGGAAGCCAACCGCCCAGGGCACCGCATTCGAAACACTGATGCTCACCAGATACTTCTCCACAACCTGTGACCCCGTTAACCCAAATAAGCACACTCCAGCTTACATGCTGGCGACAGTGGCCTCTCCGGGCATCCTAATCTCGCCAGACAAAGTTAGTCATGGTTCGCATCCCGCTTCGAGTCATCCTTCAGACACGCAATAAACAGCTTGGGGCGGGAGTTTTTGAATTCAGGGTGGCTTCTTTTGACATAGCTTCGGAAATTGCATTGCGTGGTTGGTTAAAATCGGGCTGCATCCCCGACGCTTCCTCGCCTAAGGTCAGCACGGCATGGAAAACTTTCCACAGATCCAATCGCATGCGCTCGGTCTACAAACACAAGGGACACGCACAAGCGACAAGATAATATGCCCTTTTTTGCTTCCCCGGCTCAAATCAACTCAGAGCCCGTGCCACAGAGCGGGACAACACAACTGACAACAATGATTCGTTACCTTCCCAATTCAGAAAAGATTGCACGCAGATTCACGACCAATCGGTAAGGATCGCAAGATTTCGTTCTTCCTGAAAAGAGGATAGGGACAGCGGATTTCCCGCATCTCGCCTGCGCTCCACCAAACTCCAGACGGGCTTCTGATTCCTCCCGTGACACAGACATACAACGATTGCATGCAAAACCTGCTCTTTGCCAACTCTATTCACCTTCACGAGTAGCCTTAGAACAACAAGTCGAGCTAGCTCCCTATAAAGAAGCACTCCTCTCTAGGACAACTGATCTAAGGACTACGTTCTCGCAAAGAGTCTTTCCAAAAAAGCCCAAAGACCTTCATCGCCGATGCTTTCGATGCCTCTCCTTCTCCCATTTCATAGCAGCTTGTAGGGATCCGGTAGTTTGCTGGTTCTGCAGAGCTAGCGGCCACTTCAAAAAAACCTGCCCTTTCGCGGTCCAGTTCTACAAACACTCCAACGTCCCACAAGAACAAGAGCTATCCATGGAGCCTGCCATTCTAGGTCGTCCTAATTCCCTTGATATACACCGCCCACCACCTAGTGACCTTAACTCCTTGTCACGGTGGTTATCAAGGAACCACCACACCTCTTGTGTTCCTTGGCTTCGCTGCTGCCTTCCATAGTCGCTGGGCAATCCGCAGTGCTTAGAATGCTTCGGAGGAGGGGACATGTCCTTGCTATCTTCCTCAGGCCTAAGGACCAGGATAGGGCACTACGAAACAGCCCTCTCCTTGTCGAAGGTCGCGTGATCTCCATTTTCCCAAGACAACCAGGAGACAACTCTTCACCTTCTTCTACCGCTACATTGTGTGTCTCACGCTTGAGAAATTCCCACTCGAGCTTTGGGATAGACGGGGAGTTGCAGCAAGCATCTCTGGCTTTGCTAGCCTCCTCAATATTAACCACGCTTGCCTGAGAGGCCATGACTTCACAGCAATCTTCGTCATGGCGAAAGTAGAGTCACTGGATCACATCCCTCACCATCTAGCTTTTCATAAGCCTGACGAAACTGGCGCTTACGCAGATGTTTACATTAATGAGATTTGGGATGTTGATCGCCCTTCCTTCACCCCGCCACCGCCACCACCCCGCCCTAGACACCCACCAACACGCTTTAGCCACAGCTGCAATAACAGGTCTTCCATCGCACCTAACTTTGGCTCCGGTCGTACTGCTTCTGGCCATGCAGTCAGCTCCAACTCCTTTACAAGCTTGCGACATCATCGCCGGCGGTCCATCGATCTCGGCGTTGGCAAAAGGGGGAGGCAGGTGGAGAGGGCGAAAGGGAGAAGGGGGCAGCAAAGGCGGCGGGCGGACCGTGACTACAAGGGGAAGGAGCCGAGCGGAGGTGAGGAGGCGTGGCAAGAGGAAGGCATGGGGCGGAACTTTTTATCTACGAATCCAATTCACTTGAAATTTTATACACAACTCAACAAGGTCAGGAACATATTCCAATCAAACATCTAGACAATCATGGCCAAGATTCTAAGAGTTTCTTGTTTGAGTGCAAGATGGTTCAAAATCAGGTAAAAACTAAAACTTGATCCAAAGACTCGCTCTGCATTCACCGCCCTCCCTAGAACGAAAATCATACGCCTTAATACCTCCATGACTCCCTATGAGTGTCTCCTCCGTTCACTCTCATGGTCCCTCCCAACACTCTCTGGGTTTAACTAGCCCACTCAGGCACACGCCCTCATCCTTACCCATCTACGTGCTGGGGCAGGACTTGTTCTCGAGGCTGGCAACATGGACGTGCTCGCAAGGGTGATCATCGACGAACACGCCGCCGCCAAGTCGTCGTCGGTAGTACCGCGTCATCACGTCGACGACGAGCAGCAAGACACCGGCAACCTCATAGATGTCTTGCTCTCTCAGCAGGAACACTACGGTCTCACCAGAGACAACGTCAAGGCCATCTTGATGGTACCTAATTAATTAACTTGCAATTAATATATATAAAAGCAAAAAAAAACTTAGAATTAATCCAACAATACGTCGTTACACTATATTAATTGTACGTACTCAAAGGAAAAGAAAAATAATTAATTTGTAGGACATGTTTCAAGCGGGCACGGAGACGGCATCTCTGACGATAGAATTCGCCATGGCGGAGCTTATGCGGAATCAGCACACGATGGCCAAACTGCAGACCGAGCTATTAATCTGGATCATTCTTCAGCTCAAACCTACCAAATATTATGTCGCTATTCACCGTCAGAGAATGCCGATCCGCTGTTTTGGTCTTTGAGCTTGTTTTACGTGGATAGGAACCACACGAGGTGCAGGCACGGTACGTGAAGACAAGACAGGAGCTGCAGCTGGTCACGTCGGGAGGACAACAGCTGGTCACGTCGGGTCCACGGAGAAGGCTTGGCGTCATTTAACTACAACGAAGCGAAGACAGCAACGTCAAATGCAGCAGTTGCAGTACTGCATGCATGTAGAGGGCTTGGCTTGATCGGACAGTAACTAAAGTATATGTATGTTGTTGCATGTAATCCTGACCCAGTCAGGTAATGTTACTTGACCGAGTTTGCCGGAGTGAGTGCGTTGGCGTGCGTTTCTGTTTCCAGTTAACGCGCGGTGTGCGCAGGCGTCGAGGGAGTTGAGTCCGGCAAAACCAGATCATGGCATTACTCTCGAGCCAAATCCGAAGTTGTTTAAGTAGTTAGTCTTTGCATTCAGTTAGTTGAGAGAAATACAAGTGAAAATCGCCCCAACATCTTATCTCTCAACTTTGCCTGATTTCTTATCTCTGAATTTTACTGTTCCTCATCAGGAAGCACAGTCTATGTTAGTTTGGGCGTGTTGATCCTAGGCTCGAATCCTTGTACGTGCCCAACTATCCCAGATTCAATACCATGGCCCTCACCACTCAACACGCGACCAAGGAGAGCCGCCGTTCAATTGTCCGATGCTGACGTCGTCCAATTACACGACATGGGCGATCAAGATGGAGACGATTATGGATGCCTAGGGAGTCTGGGATGTCATAAAACCAGTGGCTGGAGTGAGCGTGGAGGCGAGGAAGGACAAGACTGTGCGGGCTTACATTTTTCAGGCTGTCCCAGAGGATGTGCTCTTGCAGATCGCAATGAAGAAAACAGTTAAGGAGGCTTGGGACAGTCTGAAGACTAGATATCTCGGTGCTGACCGAGTAAAGAAGGCGCGGTTGCAGACCTTAAAGAGTGAATTCGAGGCCCTGCGCATGACGGAGGGAGAGTCGGTTGATGAGTTCGCTGGCAAGCTGAGCGGGATGGTGACCAAGTTCAGAAGCCTTGCCGACACCCTTGATGATGCTACACTCGTCAAGAATCTCCTAGATTCCGTACTAGACAAGCTCCTCGAACTGGTCGCCTTTAATCGAAAGCAAATCCTATGATCTCGACGCAATGTCGTTCGAGGAGGCGATCAGGCACCTCAAAGCATATGAGGAGTGCACTCGTCGACACAGCAACACCGACGGCCAGCTCCTACTCACTCACATTGAGTGGAAGGCACGACAGAAGACCAGCGGCGGTGACTCGTCGTTGAAATACTAGAATGGTGCCCTCCTTACCTGAGAGCCAATGCTGCCCAGAAGCTTCAGTCCACTTCACGTATTACTTCTTTGGAATCTTCTCGGCGGCGACCAAAGCTTTCATCTTCATCTCGTCCATCTCGATTCCGCCACTTAGAAATGGTTGCGCCATCTTCTAAGTGAGGTTGATTTGGATTTGGAGAGGTTTCGAGAAAGCGGATGATTTGGTTAACGACAGAGAGAACAAGGGTTTGAAGAACAGTTGAAGTAATTGGGGAAAAGTAAAAAACCCTATGACATGCCCACGGTGGATTTTTATAGCCGCACGCTTGAGTTAGAGATCGTGAGAACCCAACGGTTACCACCTCTTCGGGAATCGCATCAACAGATAGGTTTATGAGAGTCGATTGAGATTCTTTAATTTGTCTGTTCGGGGAAACCGATTATTTCTTTACATCTCAAGTGAAATTACCTTCTTGACTAAGTCTACTTCCGGTCAAATGAAATACCAGTTGAAAGCATAGCGGAAGACTTGTACTTAATCCCCTTCAAATCCCCAAAAGAAACGACCAAAAACACAAAAATCAGCCTTATGAACAGTGCTGATGAACAGTAACGGTCGAACCGGATGAACAATGAGCGGTCGTCAGACCGCAGTCCGGTCAAACCGGATGAACGGTGTCGGTCGTTCGCATGATGAACAAAGAAATCAGCGAATGAACAGTAATGTACCAAAAACGAAAACAAAAATCGACGTAACTTTTGATCCGCTGGCCAAACTCCACCAAATTTGAAACACATCTTCCTAATGATGTCAGGAACCTATTCCAAGCAACGATCGAGAAGATCCACGTCAAAGTTTTGATCTTTTGCATTTTACCAAGGAGGGTTCAAAACCGAGCAAAAACGTAAAACTTGATCCAAAACTTGCTCGTGGGTGGATGATGATCAAGATGACCTTAGATGGTTTCCCACGATCCCAGCAAGCAAGATCAAGAAGAAAACCAAGCAAAAACTCACGGATCAAAGAAAGACCTCAAATCACCAAATAGAGAGAAAGAAAGCAAATGAACTCATCTTTGAGAGAACTTTGTTTGGATTGATTTGATATGGTATTGGTTTACAGCCACTCCATCAAGGAGGACAAAGACTCAATACATGAGCACGAATCAAATCCAACTCTCTAGAACCCTAACCTCCACTAATCCTCTCCCTAAGCAAACTAGGGTTTCAAACACAATGAAAGGGTTGGGGTGGCTGTCCAAAGACACCCCTATTTATAGTGGAGGCTTAGACCTTCTAGAAGAGTAACCCCAATGGGCTCCCTTAAGGCCCAAAACAAACGGGTCACACACGCACGCATCTCAAAGCGCCGTTTCACTTTTCTTGACCTAATCCACTTCTTGACGCACCGACTTGCGCCAAGGGTTGGCATTAGGTCACCAAGGCGTATTTGGTGAAATTACCAAAATACCCTTCTCGATCTTTTGCAAAGACCGAGTCCCATCTTCGTGAAGCACCTCCATGCCACACGTAGGTTGATCCAGCTCTCTTCATGTCGGCAAGTTCTCCCATCCGGCTCCCACCGAAACCACCATGGCACTTGCACCGACCCCGCACCGCTTGATCGAACTCCGTCGCACCGAATCGCCTTTCGTTCGGTCACCTTTGTCCGTCTTGCGCCATGCTTGACTCCATTGACCTCACCCGCATCCCGATCGTTACGACCTCAGCTCTCCAAGCTTAGTCCCGATCATCCTCGCTGCTGACCGTCATTGACCTCCAAGCAACCCGCACATCAATAGACAAAGAAATCGAATCCGGAACAAGTTCTTCACAACTTGACCCACGTTAGTCAAAACATGCATCATGCAACACATATGTCATGAAACCCATGAACTTGACCTAACCCAAAAGCAATTCTCCAATTGAAATGACAATCGAATAAAATCGGTACTACCGCCATGTTATGGCGGTACTACCACATCATGCGTAGTAATCAAGACTCCATAATCGCGGCTTACCGCTACCCAAGAAAACCAAAACTTCTCAAATTACACTCGTTACGGAAAAACCATACCGCACACATGCGGTCATTCCGCGATGCAAGATTACCAGCAGAACCAAGGTACTACCATTATTGATGATCGCGGGTCGCACTGCGGCTTACACGCCGCATTTAACCGATTGTCCCGACACTTGTCAAAAACGCAAGTTTCGACAAACCGAGAATGACATTGCCAATTGTAACATCATCCTAAGATCTCAGGCATATCCCCATGATATCCACAATCTCCCCCTTGATGAACACATTGGCAATTTCCCATAAATGCAAATTTTGAGGTTTGAAAAGGTAAAAACTCGACGTTTTCGCTCAAAGGCACAACTTGATCCAAATGCAAGAAAAAGCAAGGAAATGACCAAGTTGGCTCCAGAATAGTATCAGCAAGTGAGATACGGCAAAAGAAAGCGAGAAAGCTTCATTTTCCAGAAACGAGTCAAAATCTCACTTAAGGTCCATATGAAAGAACAATTGTTCGATATGACCTTTGATCATTGTGAGGATCAAGAATTGCAATTCAAGTTCAGAAGTAGCAATAAAACCATAAGAATGCAAATAAGAAACTCCCCCTCACTATGATCCTCAGAATTTCAAATTTTCTTCAAGTAGCTCCCCCTTTTTCAAAACTCCCCTTTTTCAAACAACTTCTCCCCTTTAACACAAAATTTTGAAATAACTTCTCCCCCTTTGACAATGTAGAATGAGGAAAAAGCATAAGATGGAGCATGCATGAAATGCAATGGAGTGGCTTCAATTTTTTTTGTATTTTTCAATTTTTGAATACAAGAAGCTTTGGAGATTACCCAAAAGAACAAGTTAGCATTTCTAAAGTTGCACAAACAACATATCAAGCCTAACAAAGTGCTAGCAAGATCATGATAAGACATATATAACAAAGCTAAGCAAGAAGGCTCAATATAAAGCAATGAATTTTAGCATTTTAAGCAAAGCTTCAAATCTAGCAAGTTCATCAACAGGGATCCTAAAATGATACTGGCCATGTCAAAATGTCAACGTAAGATCCAAAAGCTAACAATGATCACATTAAGAGACAAATAGGTCCTGAATTGAATCATTTTGCTCAAATTTTCTCAAAAGCCCATTTTTCAACTGTTTTTCATTTGCAATGAATATTGAAGTTGACTAATGGTCTAACTTAGTGACAAGATCCCGGACTAGGAGCCATCCACAAACTCATCCTAAGCTTCGACCAAAGTTGATTAAAGGTATATCTTAGTGAAGAAGATCCTGGACTAGGAGCCATCCACAAACTCTTCCTAAGCATCTACCAGGGCGACAAATCTTGAGGTTCATGTCAGTTGTGACAAGCAGTCCCCATGAGATCGTCAGGATCATCAAACTATCTCCAAGTTCATGTCTTTGACATGCAGTCTCGTAAGAGTAGTTTGGCACAATTTAAGCATAAGACAATCTTGAAGTTGATTTTCATTTTCTACAAGAGCAGATTTAGATTCTTAAGAACACAAAAAGCTCAAGTAATGATCAAAGCTAGATTCAAGAGCTAACAAAGCAATTTTGACAGGCCAATGTCATAAAAGGAGCACTAATTAAGAATCGCTAAACAATTCACAAATTGCTAGTTTCTTAGTTCAAGTTGTTTTTCAAGTTCTAGCTCATACAAAGAAAGACTTAGCTACACATGTGAAAGCATGATAATTCTAGCAAGTCAAAGAACTAGACATGGCATTGAGCAAGAATTGAAACACTAAAGCTCCAAAGGGTAATAAGCAAAGCTTCATCAATTTTAAAAGATAAGCAAGAAAAGCTTATATTACAATGCATCTTTTTGGATTTTTCATATGAATGCAATATGATACAATGAGATGCAAGAAAAGCTCAAAAAGCCTAAAAGATCAAAAAGATCAACAAGTTCAAAAGAAAATCAAGAAAAGATCAAATGAACAAGGAAAGATCAGAAAAGATCCAACTCCCCTCAAACCAACCCATAGGGATAAATTACCCTAACTCACTCCTCAAGGTGGCAAACCTTGTTGGGTCTAAAGGCTTGGTGAGGATATCGCTAATCGAGCCTCTGACTCCACAAAATGCAAGACAATATCACCCTTCTCAACGTGGTCTCTAAGGAAGTGATAGCGAATGTCTATGTGTTTGGTCCTAGAATGTTGCAATCGGGTTTTTAGCAATGTTAATAGCAGAAGTGTTGTCACAGAAGAGAGGAACACTAGCAAAAGTTAACCCAAAATCCTTAAGAGTGGAGACCATCCACAAAATCGACTCTGACAAAGAACTAGCAAAGTGCCTACATATTCAACTTTAGCGATGGATTGTGCAATGTAAGACCGCTTCCTAGAAGACCAAGAGACAAGAGAAGTGCCTAAGAAATGACATGTGCGGATGTGCTCTTCCTATCTAGCCTACAACCAAAAATCGAATCAAAACCCCGAATGGACAAATAAGAAGAACAAGAATACCAAATGCCATACTGAAGGGTAGAGTGTAAATACCTGAAAATGCGCTTAACGGCTTGGCGATGTGAAGTCCTCGTGACGCTCAAACCTCGCCAGAGGCGGATCACGAAGTGGATGTCCGGTCTTGAGGTCCGTCAGTGCGAGAAGGAGCCGATCATGTCATGGTACTCGCGCTGATCCACGGCTTCTCCTTCCTCATCTGGATCCAAAATAGTCGATGTCGCCATGGGAGTGGCGATCGCTTGCAATCACCCATCTCAAAACGCTTGAGCAAATCCTTGGTGTACTTCGCTTGATGGATGAAGATCCTTCCTTGCATTGCTTGATTTGTAGCCCCGTAAAGTAATTGAGTTCTCCCATCATGCTCATCTCAAATTCTCGACATGGTCTCGTAAAAACCGGAAATAAGAGCATTAGAGGAACCACCAAAGATAATATCATCAACATAAATCAACAAGCAGAAGTCATTGCCATGCCTAAGAATGAAAAGAGTCTTATCTACTTTTCCCATTTCAAAATCATTCTTAAGCAAGAAGGTCTTAAGTCTATCATACCAGGCTCTAGGGCTTGCTTAAGACCATACAAGGCTTTGGATAACTTGTAAACACGATCGAGGTGCTTGGGATCCTCAAAGCTAGGGGTTGCCTAACATACACTTCCTCCTCTATAAAACCATTCAGAAAGGCACTCTTAACATCCATTTGATGCAACCTAAAACCTTTAGATGCAAAGAATGCAAGCAAGATGCTAATGGCTTCTAATCTAGCAACAAGAGCGAAGGTCTCATCAAAATCTAACCCCTCAACTCGGCTAAAGCCCGAGCTACCAACCTAGCCTTGTTTCTAACCACATAACCATCCTCATTTTGTTTATTTTTAAACACCCAACGGGTGCCAATTACATTATGACCACTAGGAGGATCTACAAGGTTCCAAACTTTATTTCTTTCAAAATTCTCTAACTCCTCATGCATGGCATTGACCCAACTAGCATCAGATAAAGCATGTGATATATCTTTGGGTTCAAAAGAAGCTACAAATGCAGAGTGAGAGAAAAGACTCGGATCATGATACCTGGAGCGAGTGACTCGCTCATGGAGATTACCAATCATCTGATCCGGAGGATGTTGCTTCTGAATGTGCAAAGGAGCGCTTGGGGGAGATAGCGTCTCCTCGACCTCCGCAGGTACTGCTGATGAAGAAGATGCAGCAGGAGCCTCAATTGGAGGTGAAGCGGTCGTCACAGGTTCAGGAGCTTGGAGCAGCTTGGACAGGAACATCAGCAACAGGTGGAGGAGAAGTATCAAGTTCATCCTCATCTTCTTCAACAAAAATGCTCTCTGTCACCTGTAAGTCACCTGAAACATCGGATCTAGCTCCAGGGCTAGTCTCATCAAAAGTGACATTGCATGTCTCTGAACAATGTTAGTTTCAACATTAAAAACCGAAAACCCTCGAATGAGCGGGATAACCTAGAAATAAGCCATCACAAGTCCTTGATTCAAATTTATCTAGGTTCCTGTCTTGAGAATAAAACACTTTGATCCAAAGACTCGAAAGTGAGAAACAGAGGGTTTTCTACCAAAACGAAGCTCATATGAAGTCTTGCCCAAAGACGGTCTCAAAAAGACACGGTTTGAAATATGGCAAGTCAGAGCAATAGCTTCGCCCAAAACTTCCTCGGTGTGCTATACTCATCCAAAGATCGTTCTAGCCATCTCGACTAGAGTCTGTTCTTCCTTTCCACAACGCCATTTTGTTGAGGGACGTGTGGAGAAGAGAACCGATGCTCAATACCGCGCCAAAGACAAAAAGAGGCAAAGAAGTATTCTTGAACTCCGTGCCATTGTCATCGCGGATCGCTCTCAAGGCACCAGAAGTTCGAAGCCAAACGAAGAACAAGGTCATGAAAATGATCAAAAGCCTCATCCTTCAAGCAAGAAAGAACACCCAAGAGTATCTCGAAAAGTCATCGACTATGACAAGAATGTACCAATTGCCACCGACCGATCGAACCCTAGCAGACCAACAAGATCCATATGAAGCAAGCGTCACGGTCCGTCGGTCACCATAACCATAGTCAATGACGGGTGTGAGGCGGCAACTTGCTTGCCATGCCTACAGGTGCACATACAAGATCCTTGATGACTTTGAGTTTAGGCAAACCTCTCATGAGATCAAGGCCGCTAACTCGTGTCGATGATCAAAACCAATGTGCCCCAAACGTCGATGCCAAAGCCGATATCGAAGAAGAAGCAATTAAGCACTTAAGGGATCCAAAGAAGAGATTCGAAAAATCAGCTCCAAAAATTCTACCAACTCTAGAAATCCCAAAACGACCTCACCAAAAGAATCAAGCACACGACAGCATTCTTCTTAAAACGAGTCTCATAGCCATCATCAAGAAGTCGTGGAGACGTAAAGGAGATTGTACCTTAGCTTAGACACAAGCGCGACGTCCTTGAGAATGAACTTGTCGCTCACCCCGATCACCCGGTTCCTTCAATGCGCCCTTGTGTATCATCTCCAAATGTGATGAAGTCATCACCGGTTGACCGCGTGAAGGAGGTGAACCATCTTGAGTCTCCGGTCATGTGGCGTGAACACCCTGAGTCGATTTAACCATGTGTTCTTCCCCTTCGCGCCAATCCTCGAAAATCAAGGAACAAAAAGCGATGTGTCTCAATCTGGGTTAGTTAAAAGCGACTTGGGAATCCAAGATCGAGACACTCGCTCATGCGAGTAGTATGCAAAGCGGATGTGCTATCCTTGACTTTATTAGCGCTTCTATTATGAGCAATGGTAACAAGAACATGAGATGCATCCTGTCTAGGAACATGGTGATGAGCATGTGCAACAAATCCTAGATCGGGTTTCTTCTTTTGAGCGTGACCATGTCTCATAAAAGCTCTAGGTTGATTAAATGACATTCTAGCAATATTTTTCTTAGCATTCTTCAACCTCACGCCAATGAACTCAACCAAATGTCCACTCTTCTTGCAATAGGTGCAATGGTATTTTGTACCACTGGGAGAAGCACCTTTTGCCTCAAAAGAAGGTTGGACAAACCTGCAGATTTAAAGAGGCTTTTGTTTGGGTTTTGAATTCAACTAAGCCGTTTTCCAAGACCAATGACATTAGGCTTGGACATGTCCTGCAAGAGTTGTATCCTAAACCTTGCTTCTTAAAAGGAGTTTTAGATTTATCTAGAATCATGTTCAATTGTTTTTCACCATTAGAGAATCTTTCTAAAGTATCCTTGAGATATGCATTCTCTTTTCCAATATTAACACATGATTCACAAGTCTTGCCCTTAATGGCTCTAGCATGTTTCTCCTTAAGATGAGCAACTTCAAGCTTATAAGCGGCACAAGAGGCACAAGATGTAGAATCAATTGTATCCTTAAGCTTGCAAATTTAGCTCTAACGCTTCTAGAATATCCTTAACTTCATGTTCGCGTTCTAAGCGAAAAGAGCAAAAGCTAGATTTCACATTACCGAAGCATCCAACTTGCTAGACTCTAAGCATTTTTCACATGGAGCAGATTTAACATCAATTAGCTCGGTTCTAGCATTTTCAAGTTGATGCAAAGCAATATCATGAGCAGATTGCGTTTAGATAGTTCGAGTGCAAAGCATGGCGGGATGAACATTCATCAACATCTAGACTTTTAGCATTCACAAGCTCTAATTTCAAACTCTCGACTTGTGACTCTAGATCCTTGTTTCTAGCCATGGTGAACTTTAAAGCTTTATCTTGACTAAGCAATTGCTCATACATGTTATCGCATCTAGCGAAAAGAACATCATAGGAGAGAGGTACCTCATCATCGTTATCGGCGTCGGAGTCGGCCATGAAGCACATGCCGTGAAATCCTTGGCCTTCCCTTCTTGTCTTGAGGAAACTCCTCCTCCTTGTCCTCCTCGCTCCCGAGTCCACATCGCCATGGATTGATCTCCAAAGCGGCAAGAACTCGGTGAGCGACCTTCATGAGCTTGGCGAGATCATACTTGGGCTTGCCCCTTGAGGCTTCTTCCCGGCAACCTTCTCATGATTTCCCTTACCTTCGGCTTAGGGCGGTTGGCTCGGATGTGATATAGCTCTCCACACTCATAGCATGTCACAGGCCACCTCTCTTTACTTTTACGACATTGTTATATGCCCGTGTGACTTTCTTGGCTAAAAGAGCTAAATCAGCCTCAGAAGACTCTCAAACTCTTCTTCTTGAATAGCGATAAACACGCAAGAGAAAAACCGAAGAAGACTCAAAAAACCATCGAGTCCCTTTGAGAGGATCAGCCACCAAAGCCATGTTATCCTTCTTAGGATTACCGCCTCTCTTGATCTCATGAGTTTTTAGCTTGCTATAAAGCAGCTCCAAAGTGAGATTAGAGAGATCGACGTTCTCCTCTATGGCAGTTGCCTTCATCTCCCACTCCTTGGTGTTGATTGCACCCAAGAGGTGGGTGGCATTCTCAGATTGAGAGTACTCAATGTCAACAGCTTTCATCTGATTAATCACCTTGTTAAAACGAGTAAAGACGTCATCGATGCTCTCACCAGGACGCATCTCAAATTTGTTGTACTCTCGCTTGTAGACATTCTGACGCACTTGTTTGATCTGGGACGATCCCTCATGGTAAGTTTCGAGGGTGTGCCAAATCTCATGTGCGGTCGCAAGATTGCAAATCCTATCATACTCTTGCCTACCAAGCCCAGCATATAGAAGGTTCTTTGCCTTGTTGTTGTTAGCCAAGAGGGCTGCTGAAGCCGGTGTAGCAACTTCGGGCAAAACGAGCGGAGATCGAACAACCTCCCATATAGCTTGTCCTTCGCTCTCAAGGAAGACTCGCATGCGATTCTTCCAATAGGCATAGTCGAGCCCATCAAAGACATGCGGCTTGGTCGAGTACTTATCCATCGCCAAGTTCAGTGACCGGTTAAGATCAAGATTGAACTAACCAGGCTCTGATACCATTTGTTGGACCGAAAAGGCGACTAGAGGGGGGGTGAATAGGAGCACTATCTATTTTTTACTTTGATCCGATTCAAACATGATATTGACTCCAATAGCTATGAGAACTATGAAGATCAATATATCTAAGCATAATGGAAGACTTGTACTTAATCCCCTTCAAATCCCCAAAAGAAACGACCAAAAACACAAAAATCAGCCTTATGAACAGTGCTGATGAACAGTAACGGTCGAACCGGATGAACAAGTGGTGGTCGTGACCGCAGTCCGGTCAAACTGGATGAACAGTGTCGGTCGGTCCGCATGAACAAAGAAAATCAGGCGAATGAACAGAACAGCTGAAAAACGAAAACAAAATCGACGTAACTTTTGATCCGCTTGGCCAAACTCCACCAAATTTGAAACACATCTTCCTAATGATGTCAGGAACCTATTCCAAGCAACAATCGAGAAGATCCACGTCAAAGTTTTGATCTTTTTGCATTTTACCGAAGGAGGGTTCAAAACCGAGCAAAAACGTAAAACTTGATCCAAAACTTGCTCGTGGGTGGATGATGATCAAGATGACCTTAGATGGTTTCCCACGTATCCCAGCAAGCAAGATCAAGAAGAAAAACCAAGCAAAAACTCACGGATCAAAGAAAGACCTCAAATCACCAAATAGAGAGAAAGAAAGCAAATGAACTCATCTTTGAGAGAACTTTGTTTGGATTGATTTGATATGGTATTGGTTTACAGCCACTCCATCAAGGAGGACAAAGACTCAATACATGAGCACGAAATCAAATCCAACTCTCTAGAACCCTAACCTCCACTAATCCTCTCCCTAAGCAAACTAGGGTTTCAAACACAATGAAAGGGTTGGGGTGGCTGTCCAGCACACCCCCTATTTATAGTGGAGGCTTAGACCTTCTAGAAGAGTAACCCTAATGGGCTCCTTAAGGCCCAAAACAAACGGGTCACACACGCACGCATCTCAAAGCGCCGTCTTCACTTTTCTTGACCTAATCCACTTCTTGACGACCGACTTGCGCCGCTGGTTGGCATTAAGTCACCAAGGCGGTTTGGTGAAATTACCAAAATACCCTTCTCGATCTTTTTGCAAAGACCGAGTCCCATCTTCGTGAAGCACCTCCATGCTTCGCCACGTGTAGGTTGATCCAGACTCTCTTCATGTCGGCAAGTCTCTCCCATCCGGCTCCCACCGAAACCACCATGGCACTTGCACCGACCTCGCACCGCTTGATCGAACCCGTCGCCCGAATCGCCTGTTCGGTCACCTTTGTCCGTCTTTGCGCCATGCTTGACTCCATTGACCTCACCCGCATCCCGATCGTTTCGACCTCGGCTCTCCAAGCTTAGTCCCGATCATCCTCGCCGCTGACCGTCATTGACCTCCAAGCAACCCGCACATCAATAGACAAAGAAATCGAGTCCGGAACAAGTTCTTCACAACTTGACCCACGTTAGTCAAAACATGCATCATGCAACACATATGTCATGAAACCCATGAACTTGACCTAACCCAAAAGCAATTCTCCAATTGAAATGACAATCAGAACAAAATCGGTACTACCGCCATGTTATGGCCGGTACTACCGCCTCTTGTAGTATCAAGATCCATAATCGCGGTTGTACCGCTACCCAGAGAAAACCAAAACTTGTCAAATTACACTCGTTCTGGAAAAACCATACCGCACACATGCGGTCATTCCGCGATGCAGTACTACCGGCAACCAAGGCACGGTACTACCACCGATCGCGATCGCATCGCGGCTTACACGCCGCATGCGACCGATTGTCCTGACACTTGCTCGAAAAACACTGTTTCGACAAACCGAGAACGACATTGCCAATTGTAACATCATCCTAAGATCTCAGGCATATCCCCATGATATCCACACTTAATCAAGTGGTCGTAAGTCTTACCACGACCTCCCCCTGGTCGTAAGTCTTTCTACGATCAGTCTCTAGTCGTAAGCTTTTCTACGACCCGTCTCTGGTTGTGAGCCTTCTCTACGAGCACGTTGTGGTCGTAAGTCCCTCCACAACCTAGTTGGTCATGACCACCCTTTAATCAATGGGTGAATTGGTTGGTGCATACAACTCAATATGGTATCAGAGCCTAGAGGTCTTGAGTTCAAGACCCGGCTGATGCAATTAAAAATAATAATCGCAGGCCATTTCTATTCCACGTCTTAGGCCTAAGGGAGTCTACACATGAGGGGTAGTGTTGAAGTGTAAGTGAATTGCCCGTCTTTCCTCATCAGCTTAAGCTTTTAGGTGAATTGGTTGGTGCATGCAACTTAATATGACCAACATTGATCACCTCCCTCCTTCGCCTCCAAAAGCTCCATGCCATAGGTCACCTGCACCTTGTCGGCTTCGACCCTCACGTCTCCCTCGCCAATAGGCACGCCCCGGACGGTCTCATGCTCCTCCACCTCAGCCAGGTGCATAACCTGTTGGAAATATTTGCAACATTTAAATTCCAGATTTTATTTTGAAGCAGATATCACAGATAACTAGAGATGCATAAAGCAATACTAATAGTAGGCAACACACTGTACTTTGAAATATATACAAGATTTGGATTATAACAGAGTTGTTTGGTCACAAAACAACTTCTGACCGAGCTTGATGAAGAACAGAAGCAATATCTGAGCTCGATGCAATTGTATAACGTAGATGAAGCAAAGAAAGTGAGTGGTCGAGCAGAGATCGTTGCGAAACCTTATTGCTGCCTCGTGCAGGTACTCTCTCCTCCCCAGAGATAGCCACTCTCCCTCCTCCCTGGTGCACACCGAGAAGAAAGGCCGGTGAGGTTCGGTCGCTAAACACTCAGCACAATCCAACCATAGGTAGAAGACAAAGTAGAGAGGAATGGATGAATTCAGTATCTACTGAATTTGGACTTCTCTAGGTCCTTTTAAGGACACACACAATTACTAGCTCCAGTAAAAGTCGTCATCTATATATATACTAATTGGAGGCTCTCCTTGAAGGCCCTACGTAAATCCTAAAAATAATTAGACTAGAAATTACCATATTAATCGAAAAGGCTAGAAATTCTCCTATTATTCTAAAAGCATCTCAAACCATCCATTGGTTTGCTATGGTATAATTCACACGTTGGATTATGTACAAAAGAAGGAAAAGAGAGTTTGATTTGAGTCTAGATATATGCACATGGCAATAAGATAGTAACATCCATGTCCGGCTGCAACTAGGAATTCGCGCTACCATGGAGCCAACCACCAACGCCACCATGGAGCCGACCACTATCGCCCAAGCCTGAGCTCTGCCCCGCTGGCCCGAGATAGAAATTCGCGCCACTGGTTCGAGCTCAGCACGCCATCATTGGATCTTGGGGTCCCGAGCCGCGCCGTGGTTGAATCTAGCCGACCGAGAAAGCTAGTTCGACGAACGTGGGGATGAGAGAGATACGACAACAATTATGGGGGTGTTACGATAGCAAGGATGGGAATCGCCGATATGATGGGGTCACTGCTATGTTCGCTCACGGTGCCCCACACACTAGCTCTAGTCGCCACGCCCGTGCGTTGGCCCGCACACCGGTGGCCACACCCCTACACGCTCGCCTTCGTCACCACACACGCACGCTAGAAACCTAATAGGAGATGACAGAGAGATTGAGAGAATTGGTGTCTGCGAGTGGGGATCGTGTCGGGGCCAGGAGGAGCGAGCGCTTTAGGATGCGCGCGACAGTGACTAGATTGAATTAACGTTTGCTATGCAGTTGTTTTGGGGCAGAACACTATAGCATTTTGTAGTATTTATGTGATATATATCATATGGGTTTGTCTATTCATCCGTTGCAAAACAAATTGCTAAATTTTAGTCGCTTCCCTCATCCATTGGATCTAGACCAACCACCCTTCTATCTCCCCTCAATACCTATATAAACTCAATCCTAACCTTAACCCTACCTACCCCCACCCCAGCCGCCACATCCCCCACCACCACCCCCGCACCAGTCTCCGATGGCACCATTGGCTTGACGAGCTTCTCCTTCGTTGCCTGCCTCCTCGTCTTCCGCCCCGCCTCCCCCTCCTGCTACCTCCTCTTTCTTCCTTCTCTCTAGTCGTCTGACGAGATGCCCCTGTGCCGCCCGCTTCCTCGTCTCTGGTAGCTACTGCTGCTAGATTGGCCACGGCCCACCACAGCTTCCTAACCCCTCCTTCTCTTCTGCCTTGCCTCCCCTTTCACTGCTGCCACTTTCTTCCTCTTCTCTAGCGATATGCCCTTGCATCACCCTATTCCTCATCTCCAGTGGCTACCACCGTTGGATTGAACATCGCCAACTAACCACTTCAGTTCTCATCGTCCTTGCCGATCTCTAAGCCCTGAGGTTACTAGTGAACCCAAACCCTAAACGGGTGAACCCAAGCCCTAATCCGTCTGCCGCCACCACCAACGTACGCTGTCGCTGGAGAGGATGACGACTCTGTCGATGACAGCACGAATTGCGAGGAGATCCAGTCGTGAGGAAAGGTGACTGGAGTTTTCTTAATTTTCACACAACTAATAGATAGCAATTCCGATATCATATATGTATGGTGTTGCTTTGACTAGTTGTAAATGCATAAATGCATGCATGCTCGTTCACAAGTGACGTTTGCTTTTGCAGTAGAGAGCTTGGATGAAGGTTTGAACACCATATATGTACTCGTCTTGGCTACAAAACCAAACAATGGGTATAGGATACCCCTTCTCCTTTGGGGACACACAAATGGAAGAGCTAACGAATGCCAAACTACTTGAGAGTGAGAGTGCTAGTGAGTGAAAATTAGAGATCTGACCCTTGTATGCCCTCTTGGGCTCTTTATATAGAGTGGGGGTGGCTATTCCCCGTCTTACCCCTTAATAATAACAAAATGGTGAGAATAAATTAGTACATTCCTCACATGTGTACAATATTATGTTTATGGGCTAACCCTAAGGTCCGTCATGTGCGCTTAGCAGCCATGGGATAGAATACCCCCATTCATGGGTTTGTGCTAAGGCATTTTAGGCCACCCGGCATCCCAATGGGTTGGACAACCTCACAACAGTACTTTATATATTTATAAACGGTCGTGATGTTTGTTATTTTTGTCTTGTTTATATTATTTTCATGATGAATTTTTCCTTGTTATTTGACGGTGGGGTATGCAATATTGACAACTTGTATCATTATACTAATTTACATATGATCCAGGACATAGTGGTGAGTGCTCGTTTTCAGTGACCGTGTTTGAACAAGGACATTAAGAAGGGATGACGCATAGTTAGGGTATCTCCAATATTGTCTTTATTGTCGTCTCTTAGCTATGTCATATCAACAAAATCCTACGTGGAGGAGAGATGAGGAGGAGAGAGAGCACAGGTCATCTCTTTCTAAAAAGACTGTTGTGCATGCGAAAACAAGACATGATATATTAATCTACTCTATCTGACATGTAGGCCCGTTTGAAAGAAAAATTATAAAATATAAATGTTGGAGAGTGTACTAGAAACTATCTATTTGAGATGTTGTCTCTAAACATAGTACTGGAGATGCCTTGAGTTTACATTGTACCGTGGTTTCCTTGGTGCCGGCCAGTCCGTTCCAAGAAAAACGGAATTAATTAATGGCGCCGGCTGCAACTAATTAAGTTTCGTGATCGTTCAGCATACGTATGTACGCTTGCGTGATTGTTGATCAACTGAGTTTTTCCGTGGAATATGACAAGAAAGATTAATTAGACATTAAAATTGTGGGACGCAAGCAGGGATTGATTTAAAGAAACCGCCTAGCTAGCGAGCTAGCTAGTTAATTCGTTCAACAGATTGATAGAGCAAGCAAAGCCAGCTAGCCATGGCGCAAGTGATAGTGCTGCACCTTGACGACGACGGTGGCCTCCAACCGGCACCAGTCAAGACCTGCTATATTTTTTTAGAACATGCAAAAGGGCTATATATTTACGGATAGTGTAAATTTATCAAATTAATGTATTTAAGGACTCCGTAACTTAATTTTAGATGTGAATGAAATCCTAGTATATTTTGCTGTCATTCTGATATGGACCTAGCCTGTACTCTCCGATTGTACCCTATGTCAACCAATGAAATTAAGATCATATTAAAAAAAAAAACTCAATGACAAGTTACACGCGTAGCGTAAGCTTATGTTTGACTAGCTGAGTGTCCGTATGTTGTAACAAATTTTAAATAAAACATAATATAAGTTATGAACTTAGAAAACCAATATACATAAGGTAATTATCTCTACAAATAAAAATTTCATACATAATTTGCATCCAATCAATAAGCTATATTAAATCTTATCACAAACCACAAACACAGATAATCTAATTATCCACATAAAATCATTCAAGTATCTTCTTTTATAATAGTAAAGATCCCACCAATTCAAGAGGAGGTAAATAACAAACTCACTACCATCACCAAGTCTTTTTTTATAATAGTAAAGATTCTACTACCACCAAGTCCTTCTTTTATAATAGTAAAGATTGTCGAAAGTGACATGCATAATTGAGATAATGCATGTTATTGCAAATTAATTACAAATCAATTATGAAAGCTGACACTACGTTATAGGCTTGGAATGAGTTAATTTTAAGAATTGCTAATTTACAATTAAGTTCTTAAAATGATATTTTTAGATGGAATTTGAATAAGTCCGGACTATTTTCAAGATCTGATCTTTATATGCGGCACTTATTGGAAATTATTGAGCTCCCATTAGGCACTTTTTTTTGTTACTTAAAATTTCATTAAAAGTGAAAATATTCCTATGGTATCTCAAAAGAGTGGTAGTATTAACTAAAGATAATCTGCTCAAAACAAATTGGATGGGAAGCAAAAAGTGTTGTTTCTGTATTTTAGAGGAAACAATTCAGCATCTTTTTATTGATTGTCGCTTTGCACGTCTTGTTTGGTAGACTGTTCAATGTACATTTTATTTATCTCCTTTGGTGATTATAGCCAACATGTTTGAGAATTGGTTAGCTGGTATTCCAAACATTTTAAAAACACAACTCCTTGTGGAAGCCAGTGCCTTATGTTGGTCTATTTGGTTATGTCAGAATGATGTTGTTTTTGATAAAAAAAAGGCTATCACTAATCCCTTGTAGGTTATCTTATTGAGTAGGCACTGGATGAGGGCATAGGTAACTATGCAAAAACCGACTCAGAAGGAGTCCATGTTGAGCGGCAGTGCAAGGTTAGAGTATGTGACGAAGCAAATCTTTAACAATCATGGGTGACGGTATAGTCACAGGATTTGTAATGATTGAATTTAAAGTTCAGTCGTCTTTTCGTTGTAAGGCTTCGAATCACTTTTTTTTTTTTTTGCTACTTTGGAACTTGGATCTTTGTAATAAGTTAAGCTGTGTGCATTTTTGATGTAGAGATCGAGAGAGTTTTTTTTTCTCTGTCATTATCTAAAAAATGAAAGCTGACAAGACCTTAACGCGCGTGTAGGCAAATTAGACCAACAATAGTGGGTCAAAAGAACGTATCAATTAACCACTTATGCACGTTTCATTGAAAAACACACACACATAAATATATGCCTTGAGATGTTGCCGTGCCGTTTTACCGAAAGTTCTTGAGAAAAGATTGCAACTGACAGGAAAATTAATAATTCGAAGTAGTACATTTTCTTTTGCTAATTAATTTGCTTGTTGCTATCCTAACTTTTTTAATAATTAATTCAACCTTGACTAAGATTTGAAGAAAGCTTGGCAACTCCAAACGTCATATACATATGTATCAAATTAATTGTAATTATCCTTCAAATAGATGTTTCATACATAATTTGCATCCAATCAATAAGACATATAATTCACAAACCACAAACACAGATAATCTAATTATCCACAGAAGATCCTTTAAGTATCTTATACATATGTACACATATTTATCTACAAAAGATCCATCCAACTCAAGAAGAGGTAAATTACAGACTCACCACCGAGTCCTCCTTCCGTAAGTAAAGATTGCCGAAAGAGACATGCATAATTCAGGAAAATGCATGTTATTGCGCATCAATTACAAATCAATTATGAAAGCTCACAGACCTTAACGCGCGTGCGGGATGCTTTGGCCAATGAAAAGACGAACAATAGTGGGTCAAAACATGTATCAATTAACCACCTATGCACGGTTCATTGAAACATATATATGCCTTGAGAGAGATGTTGTCAACTCCAAAGCTGACTAAGATTTGACGAAAGCTTGGTAACTCCAAACGTCATATACATCTGTGTCAAATTAATTGTCACAATCTTGTTGATTTGCATTGGTACCAGGCCGTCCATTACAAGACGTCGCAATCTTGCTTTTTAAAAAAAGATTCATATCGCGACCTTAGTGATTAATCCTTGTCACGTTCATGCATCAATTGCATGCCCTCGATGATATTAATCTTTTAAAAAAAAAATCTTCCCAATGGATTTCGACGAAAACAACCAACAAAATTGGATCCTAGGTCCCGAGCCGCGCCGTGGCCGAATCAGGCTGACCGAGAAAGCTAGTTCGTCGAACGTGGGGATGAGAGAGATACAACAACAATTATGTGGGTGTTACGATAGCAAGGATGGGAATCACCGAGATGATGGGGTCACTGCTATGTTCGCTCACGGTGCCCCACACACCAGCCCTATTCGCCACGCCCGTGCGTTGGCCCACACACTGGTGGCCACACCCCCACATGCCTGCCTTCGTCACCACGCACGCACGCTAGAAACCTAATAGGAGATGATAGAGAGATTGAGAGAATTGGTGTCTACGAGTGGGGATCGTGTTGGGGCTGGGAGGAGCGAGCGCTTTAGGATGCGCGCGACAGCGACTAGATCGAACAGACATTTGCTATGTAGTTGTTTTGGAGCAGAACGCTATAGCATTTTATAGTATTTATGTGATATATATCATATGGGTTTGTCTATTCATCCGTTGCAAAACAAATTGCTAAATGTTGGTCGCTTCTCTCATCCATTGGATCTAGACCAACCACCCTTCTATCTCCCCTCAATACCTATATAAACTCAATCCTAACCCTCACTACTAGGGATGTGAACAGTAATGACGGCCTAGTGTCGTCACTGAAGATGCCACATTCGTCATAGATTATAATTTGTGACGAATTTGTGACGAAATTCATTTCATTATGGAACGCGTCACATGTGTCGCATCGCGATTTAATTATATTTTTCGTCATAGAACCGCTTTTGTTCAATGACGAAGGGTCCCCATCATAAAACACACTCGCTTTATGACGATCGCTTTTGTCATGGATAAGGCTGTTTTTGTCATAAACAAATGCAAAGACTTTTCAGAGGCCGCGTGGCGGCCGACGCATCGGGTCCACGTGGCGGCCGACGGGCTTGTCCACGGGCGGATGGCGTGGCACCGACGTGGCGACGGACGTGGGTCACCGACGTGGCTGGTCCACGGTAGCTAACGTGGTCATATCGTGGCAATGACGTGGGTTGGACCACGGGCGCGATTTTATTGCACCGCGTGCGCGATTTGGTTCGCCCACGAGCCTCCTTTTTATTGGACCACGGGCTTAAGTTCGCCACTTGCAAATTCGCCACGTAAAGCACTTGCAAATTCGTCACGTAAAGCCCATCAATTTCATCGAGGCCCATATGGTTATTTCATCACGACATCACAATTTTCAAATATTCAAATGACCCACAATTCCATAACTAAATAGATCTAGTATTCCAAAGTGACCATACAACTCAATGAACAATACTCAACTCACCATCATCACATTCCAACTAGTTCACGAAACAACTCAACACTATCTCACCACAGACTTGAACCAACTCACCACGTAACAAATTCACAAAGACGTATAAACTTAAGTTATTGACCACAAAACAACCACCAAAGAAGGACCAAAGAACCACCACCAAATCACATGCCTAAGAAGAGTTACCATTGTTCAAGGCCAAGATACGGCGAAGGAGCGCATTGTTCTCCTCCATTGCTCGGTTATTTTTCTCTGTTAGCTTCTTGTACTCCTCCAACTCCTTTTGGGTCCTCGCCACTTTTAAATCGCTTCTTCGCTTTTCTTCTTGAGGTCCTCAAGTTCTTCTTGTAGAGCAAATTGCTTGTTTTTCACCGCTAGTTCTTCTTGAAGCTCGCTTTCATTCGATGAAGATGATTTTGAGGGGCGGCTGTTTTGATTCCAACATTCTTCAAGAAAGTGTTGTTGTTGTTTGCTACGGGAGAGCACCTTGGAGACCACCTGCACGGTAATCGGTGTCTCACCTTCAGCAGAGTGTTCTCCCTCAAAGCTTCCATATCGATCAAAATGTCCCAGAACAATCATTAGTTGGAAGCACCATCAAGTCCGTTAGTTATATAAATGCATGCTTGCAGCTTATGCATAATGGTGCCATGCACAAGTAGGTAACTTGCGCCTAGAACATACATGTGATGAGCCAATTTCAAGAGGACAACTGTTTTTAGCGAACTTCTTTCTTAATTTTTTCTCTTACAAATGACTGCAATGATCCATTTTAAATTAAATCCAGAGATTATTGCAAAACCAAGATCCCAACTATCGATGTAAACCACACACACAAAAAACATAAGAGAAAATCAGGTCGTTGATGACCTATTGGCATTATTTGGGATCGGGTCCACCAATTCATGGCACCCATGATTTCATGTTTTCGCTCGGTGGCATTGTGTTATAATCAAGGCCAGATCTTGGAACCATAACATGTTATTACATGCTACCCTTTATATTTCTTGAAAATATATCTATATTCACTTGCATTTCTTTCATTTTTAAATACTTTGTGTTCATAAACAGCTTATAACTTTTAAGTAGCCATTCGGTTTGTTTACCACCGAAATCAGATATGTTTGTCACCAAGTTCGAGCACTTCTTAGGTTGATAATGAATAAATCTTAATCGAGTAGTAGTGTATCGGCCTCACCTTTATGCTCGCTTGATAACTCTTCAACCCATTTTGTTAGTCTAAGAAGTTCATAATATTGAGATACTCAAATCCATATATAACTCAATTTCATAATTTGCACAAAGAAAATGAGCACAACTTTTAGCATCACTAAGTCCACTATGTTAGCTACGGTTAGCAAACGACTTTAGCCAAGTCGCATCGTATAATCGAAATTTAGACCAAATGAGCTGAATGACATTATCTAAAAGCCGAAGCGTAATGACATTATCTAAAAAATGAGCCAAGTCCACTATGTCTTTATGCAGGATATTTTGAACACACAACATTGTTGTTGGAAACAAAGACAAGCATCTTAAAGGCACAAGGAAATGATGTAGGGACTTACAACTGCTTCTCTTGCCAGTTCACTCAGACCATGTTTGGAGCTGGTATGGCAGGTCTTGAAGGCCTCCACCGCATCAAGTTCTTCAATTTGTTGTGTGCTGGGTTCTGCATTGTTCCTCTTCTCCTTCAGTTAGGTAGGTAATCATTTACAGCAAAGTTCAGTCAGACAAATACAAAAGAATGTTTTGGATGAAATAAATAGGTAATAGTACAAGGTAATCTTTACTTACATATGCATGTAAGTGTGCGACATAGCTGCGAGAACCCGTAGCTTGATGATACTTGACATTATCATGATTACGCTTGTTCTTTTCACATGATTGCTACAAGAGAAGGAACTTGTTAGATAAGATCATATGTTTACAATGAGAAGAGCCTCTCGCAAACTGAATATGAAAGAAGAATCTATGATAAGATACCCATACCATGTTATTTGGATCGCACCACTTTGCAACAAGTGCCCTCCACTGCTCATCACCATACTAGCAACAGGAGAAGTAGTCCTAATCTCATTTGCGGTACACCATTGAAGTATTTCGCTTCACCGATAACGATTTGTCGCACCTCGACCGCAATACATCGGTGCATGCTTCCTCTGTTGGCTTGTGTTTTGTGTTAATGGCCAATCGCCCTAGTGATATGAAATTTGCATCGTTAGTGAGTCAATTCAGTCATGTGATATCATAGTGTAGCATAGAAAGAGTAATGCACTTACAGATAGCTTTCCCACAAAGTCTTTGTAATATTGTTCGCCTTTCTTGTACTCTTTCCAATGAGTTAGGACAGAACCTTATCTCGAATGATGACACCACCTCGATGCTAACTTGGCAGCTTGAATGTGTTCTTGTGGCCTTTTTGCCTTGAAAGAACAGCTATGGGCATTCTCCTTCCCATAGATCTTGTCATCCTTTCCAGCAGTATTCCCTTGGTTGGTGGCCTAGGTCTCCTTGGGGGTCGCTGTGCGGGAGCTACAGAATATAATTTTTATTTAGATGGTTAAGTTTCATGCAAAACAGCAAAAGTGATGTCATATTTGAATGTCAAAGAAACTATAACTTGCCTTCAGTGGATTGGGTTTGATCCCCATCGGTCTTCACCAAAGACTACATTGTCTTCACCAAATGCCTACATTGTCTTCACCACCACCTACATTGTCTTCAACACTAGCATCATTGTCTTCAACACCAAAGATCACCATCTTGAGGCAACTCTTCATCTTGCACATGTCTCTGTGAAGTTAGTTGCCTTTTGTATGCTCTTGTTGAGACCCGTGAGTTATCTCCTCTCGCTCGTTGTCTTGCCTCACTCTCTTTGGTTGCCCGACTCTGGCGCCATGTTGGGATTGTTCTTCTTCCCTTAGTAGAGAGGGTTTTCACATATGTTCGTTGAGGAACCGATAAAAAACTACTTGTTAGTGAGTCAGATCTATAAGCAAGTGCATATATTAAAGAAAAGATATGCAGAAACAACATAAAAATGCAATGCAAATATCCTCCTCCCCACACAAGATAGAAGAAGCACCTCGATTGCGAGGGTTAGGTACTCATCGATTCAATGTCATCATCATCACTATCTCCTTGAACATCATCTTCAAGGAGATACTCCGATGAGTCGTAATCTTCGAATTTGATTTCTTGTTTGCTGATTTTTTCCCTTCGTTGTTGCGGGTTTTGTAAACCATTTATTAAAAGAGGAAGCTAGACCATTGATGCCAAGTTTTTGCAACCTCCTTAAATTCTCCGCCACTTGTTTACCCCGCTTCTTTCAGATTCGCTTATGGAGGTTCTTACAGAATGACCAAATTGTAACTATTAGAAAAAATAGGGAGTGAACTAAGAGCTAAGAGCTACTACTACTTGCAAGCTAGGTAAGAGGTAAGAGCTACTACTACTTGCAAGCTAGGTATGACTACTTCCACAAAGACTCGCTTTATGCTTGCTAAGATATGTTCAGGACTATTTCAGAGCAACAAAATGGTACAACAGACTAATACACATGAAAATGCAACAACGTAATCAGCTTGCACGCATAACTACTACTTGAACAAACAACATACTACATGCACAGAGAAAATAGAGAAGAGTTTTGCTTACCTTGTGATGGCGGTTGTCCAGATCGCTTCCTACCTTGTCCCTTGTTGCCACCATCGCGGTTGTGGCTACGTTCTGCATACTAAATCGGCGGCGGTGGTCGAGATGGGGAAGTAGAACCGTGGTCGTAGTCGGTGGTCGTGGAAGGGAAGCAGGCCGTGCGGTGAACGACGTCGAAGGGGAACCAGATCCGTGCGACATTTACGGCCGGCGGTGGGAAGTAGACTTCGATGCAGCGGCAGACGCCGGCAGAGACCCGAATCCCAGGCGCCTAGGGTTTCATGGGGGCGAGAGAGGGTACGGGCGGCGAGAGAGGGGTGGCGGCGAATGTCGTCGGCGAGCGAGCCTGCTGGCGGTGGTGCCCGGCGGCGGCTAGGGTTCGGGGTAGAGAGAGGTGGATGGGGCCGAGAGAGAGTGGAGGCGACGAGAGGGAGGTGGATAAATGGGTTGAATTTTTTTCCTGAATGTAGACCGCTCGAAAATGGCGCCTCGAATTTTTTTGGCACCCTTGAATAATTAGGGCGAGGGCAATTTTAGATTTTTAATTAGGAGTTTGTACAATTGAAATCACTTTCCGGATTTTTTTCAAAATGTCCAATTTAAATTTTATATTATATGGCCCCGCAATTTAACCCATCGTTTCAAAATATCCAAATTAAATTTTGGATTTTTGGCCTACAAATTAAACCACTTTCTAAAAATCAACAATTTTAACCAAGACATGGGATTTAAACGAGTTTCTCTAAATCAGATTTTAGAAGTGATATGTCGGACCCGGATTTCTCAATCCAAATCCATCAGTGTTAAAATTGCACTACCCCGGATCAAGAGGTAGTGCACACAGAACATTGTCAATCATTCACATACATCGATAAGTCCATTAAATGACAAACCATAATTGTCTTACATCCCGACGGGAAATTGTCCTTATAAGGGCCACACAGCCATAAGTTATATTACAATAAAAGCAATAAAATATCAACAAAAGTAGAACCAATACCACGGGCAAGTGATCGGGGTTCTACCACAAACCACACTCTCGCACCCCCGCACCATATTGTGAGGACCGGTTTATTAAACTTGTAATACTTAGTCATCCATTGACCCTAGTATCACAAATTAAATAAACTAAGCCTCGAGATATGTATACTTCCTTAAATGCAAGATACACACCCCGCTACAAAGTATGCATCAATTCATACATTCACATAGAACCTAAAACAAGCAACAAACCGAAGTTAATTAATAATAAACAGAGTTATTACAAAAGAGGCCGATTGGCACAAACGACATAAAGATAACTAAGAAGAAGACAATGAAGCAAAAAGCGCCATAAGATGGCTAAGACAAAGCCGACTCAAGTGTACCCACAACCCACAGTAATGGACCGACCGCCAAGCTAGACGTCGAGGCTCCTGTGAGCACATCTCGCATAAAGCAACATTTATTTGCAATAAGATAATACTTTCAAAAGCAAGTTGGCAATTCATTTCTATTTTGCAATTAAGGACAGTGACAACAAGATAACAATAGATAGACAACAACAACAATCCCGAAGTGACTAACCCTAGTCACCACAACAATAGCATGAACTCCCGCTCATACCACCCGTGTCAAGTTTTAGGTTTTAAAAGGTTATAGTCTAACTCTGAAAAGCCTAACCAAGCGTGTCCATAACCTAGGGCGAGGCTATTCAATAGTTTTATCCTCGCAGAGTGTACCATCAGTACCCACGATAGACCGCTTTTCCTTTACGCACACTTCCGTGGTATGCTTTGCACGGCTAAGTCTAACGAGACCTTTTCCAATGGACTATTTTTCTCTGGCATTTATTTTTCTTTTATCTCCTCTGTTAGAGAGGTCGACAGGGGCCCACCGCCGTAGAAATAAAGAATGTTAAACTCGGCACGCCAAGGAGCCGGGGCTCGAAGCAGCCGAGGAACGGGGAGGAGGAGAGTTAGCGCCGATAGCCAAGTGAGCGGGAGGCTTTGCCTACCTCTATAGGGCAATTTGTTCCTTGAGGTGGGTCTCAGCTGGGTCGCAGAGGAGTGAGGAGTCCTGGACGAAGCTCAGAATGCTTCAGTAATGCACAAATTTAACAACTGCAACCTCTGAATGCCGAGCAAATTTATTCTCAGAATACCTCTATAGAGTAGGATGCAAGGCAAATGTAACAACTGCAACCTCTGTAATGCTGAGCACAAATTTTTATTAAACACAACATTATTTTGTTTTTAGCGCTGCATGAAGTGTAAGAGTTTTCTACAGGTTCCGGCCAGATTTTTTAGCGCCGCATGAAGTCCGTATGAAGCCATGTGGAGTCCAGAAATGGAGCATATGTAAGTAACATTTGGCAATAATATAAATGACAACACACAAATATTATTGGCGTAAACATATTCAATATCTCCAAATTAATTTGTCTATGTTCGTCGAAAACATATTCGTAAACATATTCATCGAAACATATTCAAAAACATATTCACCATCTCCATATTCACCCGTATGAAGCCATGTGGAGTCCGAAATGGAGCATATGTAAGTAACATTTGGCAATAATATAAATGACAACACACAAATATTATTGGCGAAACATATTCATTCATCTCCAAATTAATTTGTCTATGTTCACCCGTAAACATATTCGAAACATATTCACCCGAAACATATTGAGAAACATATTCACCATCTCCATATTCACCCGTATGAAGCCATGTGGAGTCCAGAATTCGCTTTTTGTGACAAAGGAGTCCTCTGTGTTTGATTGACCATTTGAAGGACTGAAATTACCATATTTCAAAGAACATAAGTCAACTCTCCATTGACTTCCCCAATGGACCAACACCGCTCATAGTTAAAACACATTTTGAGAAAAATTTCAGCTTAAAACATATGATTTCTTTATAGAAAATTTTCTAAAACCAACTAAAGAGGAATAAGTATGTACCTTATGATCCTAGAAATCATCATCTTCATCGCCGCCGCGTCTAGGCACATGTCATCATTGTTCTCATTGCCACCATCACTACAAAGATATGCAAAGATGCAGTTTCATCTTCATCCTCACTATCTTCGTGAATTGTAGCTTGCTTCTTGCTTCTTATGAGGTCTACTAAATTAGCTTCAAGTATAGTGGCTTCTCCACCACAAGATTGTGCGTAACCTCATGAACATCACCTTCTTGCACTTCATGCTCAAGATCGTAACAATGATCATCCCGATGCACATCATGATCTGGGTTCATCTTTTTCACCACATCATAAATATTCCTATGTTCAAATTTTTGCACAACTCGCCATTCTTTGCCTAAAGATGTGTCTTGCAAGTAAAATATCTTTCTCGATTATGCTGCCAAGATGAAAGGGTCATTCTTGTACCATAATGATCGCACATTGATGGATTTGAAATGCCCGTCATCTCGAATGCCTCTTGTCTTGCCACCTTGGTTGTACCAATCGCATCGAAATAGAACCACGATCGACGTGCTTCAAAATTGGAGTTATATTGCAACTCAATTATCTCCTTAAGGACACCATAAAATCAATGTTTTCCCCATCATGTGTACCTTCGGTCATTACACCACTATTTTGTGTCTCAGAGGTACTTCTCACGGTCCATAGTGCTATACTGACTCCATTAACAATGCAAGTCGCATGTGTCTTGACTCGGAGATCCGGGCCACATGAAAGTGCATACAATCCTTCACTAACCTCTTCGGCTTCTCCGCCCATAGCTTCACAACTGGGTGCAATAAAAGTACTCAGATCACCAATTATATATGGCTCCTAAACCATTTATGAAAGCTTTGAAAACACAAGGTCTAGTGACTTACATGGCTCCTAAACCATTTTGGAAATCCTTGTTCAAGCCTTTTATCAACATCATGTGCACCTTCCTTTAGTAGCTCTTCCACAGAGATCTTTGCAGACAAACTTTATTCATAAGAAATAATTTGATAAATTTGTAATAAAACACACAATAATTCCAAAAAAGTAAATGATACTTACTCCAAATATGGCTCAACTTCTTCACAGCTTATTTAGCACATACCAAACTAACTTGTCCATGACACCATCATCAATGTATTGTACCCTATTAGATCCAACAAGAGTAACACCATGCATAAAAACATAGGTGTCATCAAACAATGGACCATCACCTCCACTACCATCATCCCGGTTAAATCTAGTGTCAACATCCTCCATGTACCTTGAACAAAAAGTCAGCGTGTCACTTGCAACATAAGCCTCAAAGAATTGATCCTTCCGCCTAACCTGCATTTCCTTACAAAATTCTTCAAAGTGCCTAGTCGCTTTCTATTGGGTACATCCATCCATATTGAACAGACCTCTAAGCAAAGGCCTCATCGGGAAGATGGACAGCCAAGTGCACCATGACATCAAAGAAGGCCGAGGAAAAATTTTCTCAAGCTTGCTTAGGATCAATGGGATTTACGCTTTCACCGCTTCACAACATCTATCCTTAGATTTCTCTTGCACAATTCACTCAAGAACTTCCCCGAGCTCAAGAATCGCTTCATATACATCCTTGCGATAGGTCCTCTTAGGCTGCAGGTATGATTCTTTGCGGAGTATATGGCAAGAATGTGTTTTCAGCCCTGCACCTTGGAAGAATCAGACTTATAAATCTTGCTAGGTTCATTTGATATCCATCAGAAACTTGATACCTTTGAGGAACTTGCAAAACTTGATTCTCTCGATCCTTCTTCAAGACATACCAAGCATGTGGAGCAGTGGATCGAGTTGCCATCTGCTTTGTAAGTGCAATTCAGGTCTTATGCCCATATCATGTAAATCTAGCCTAGCATTGGTTGTGTCCTTGGTCTTGCTGTCGACATTGAGTAATGTGCCAAGAAGGTTTTCACATATGTTTTTCTCTATGTGCATCACATCAAGATTATGTGGAAGCTTCAAATATTTCCAATATGGCAATCTCCACAACCCAACTTTTGCGCTAAAAATCACCGGACCTTCGTTACGCTTCCTTTTCTTAGTTGCAGGATGCTTCCCTGGCCTAACATCTTTCACCTTCTCTAGCTCCTCTTGGACCTCCTCTATAGTGAACTTACCTGGCTCAACTTTGTTTTCGCGCTGTCCGTCAAAAGCCAAGCTTCTCGCCAAGCATGTGTCCTTGGAAGGTATCGACGATGTCCAATGTAACATAACTTATTCCTTATTGCCCGAGACAACGGATTCTTGTCACAATGAATACATGCATAATAGCCTTTTGTTGTTCGCATACGATAAGGTGCTCAACGCCGATAATCATGTATACACCACAACACGGCAGCACGAAGCTTGAACTTGTTACCAGTACATGCATCATAGGTATCGACACCCTGCCAGAGATCGAGCAGTTCTTCTATTAGGGGCTCAAGGAACAAATCAAAATCCTTTCCTGGAGATGATGGACCTGGGATGAGTAAAGACATAAAGCAGTTTGCTGGATTCACGATTCCCATGGTGGGAGATTTAAAGGTGTCGAGAGCACGTGCCACATGCTATATTGGGTACTCATGTTGCCAAATGGATTGAATCCATCTCAGTAGCTAAGGCAAGCCTCAAGTTCCTGATCACCGCAAAATTTGGATACCGCCAAAGTCCTTCCATGCCTCCCCATCACCGGATGGCTCATTACATTGTCGATCAAGGCCCTCACTTTCTTGTGCCATTGTGTTTCCTCGGATGTTCGCTTTGAAGCAAAAATCCTCTTCAACCTTGGTATAAGTGGAAAATGCCTCAAAACCTTATGTGGAACCCGCTTGTTCCCATTAACATCTTGCCATCTAGATTCCTTGCATACGGGCACACATCCACCTTGGCATAATCCTTCCAAACAACACACAATTGTTCTTGCACACATGGATGTTATCGTATCCAAGGCCCAATTCACGAAGATATTTCTTGGCATCATCATATGATCTTGGAAATTCACATCGAGGGAATGCCGAGGACAACAACTTCATCATTACGGTAAATGTCAGTATTCTTGATTCGATAACGAGACTTGATATACAAGAACCTCACCGAAAAGAGAATTTTGAATGGCTAGATCCGGGCCAAGTGACCGCTTCATCTTCAAGGACTCTTGCAAACCTTGGTTGTTCTCCATCTCCTCTGCCACGCATCTGAGATCTCCTATCATCTCGGTACTCTATCCTCATCATAATCATCATCCGCCACATCCACATGTATCCCTTCATCATGATCAAATCCATCCACCTCCCCGCTCTAAATACTCAACTACTTCATCATCTGCCGACTCTCCATGATGAATCCACCGTGTATGCAAATGACATTCCATAAATGTGTATGTGGTCATCCACCTCTTGCCGAGGCCGTAAAGTTTGATTAAGACATTTATGCACGGACAAAGTATATGGTCGTCTTCGGGTATCTTTCACTAACAAATTGCATGAATTGTTGAACTCGAAAGGATATATGCAGTGTGAACTGCCTCCCATGAATCCAACTTCTATCCATCTGCTTGAACAAATTTCCCAAAAGGTGTTACGATACAATATGTGAGTCCAGCTTCCATCTCTTGGGCCGTAACAATGTCTTAGTATCACTCCGCCCTTCTCAAACTCTCAAGACACAAGGTTGGTCTCTCACGGAGGATCTCGTGAACGAAACCAAAGCTATATATCAAACAGAACATGAAATCGCTAATAGACTACTAATCCAAAGACAAAACCAAGCATCACTCCCTCGCATAATTTTGTGAGGTATACAACATTTTTTAAAAAAAATGGTTAAGGACAAATTATGCTCGCCAGTAATTGGTCATTTTGATTTCTTTATGGCACATCTCTAGTACTACCCGTACAATCAGAGAAGGATAAAGCCAAACTTACATATATATTACGCCATGACGAAGTACATTATCAACTCTCATGTAAAATAATAGGACTAAATTATTACATCGATAGGCAATGAATCAATTCAACCATATTTTTACTTTTATTGAAGATCCATCTCTTACATTTTAATCAAAGTTGCGAAAGGATCAAATTAATCAAAGATAAGGATCAACATATTTATTTTGACAAAGCTAACAAGGAGCATTCCTATCAAGATGCACGGATGCAACAATGCTAAATCTCTGCATGCAAATATAATCCCAAGGCATGTAATTAGTCATCGTTCTATAAGACGGAAGTAGTACAAGACAATGACATATCCTTCATGGTATTATCGTGATTGCTTTTATAACTATCAAAACTTCAAATTGAGAAACGACGACTAGCCTCTCGCAAATTTCTACAAATAGGTGGATCATTGGTACAATTTCTCTATAATATTTACGAAGGAGCAAAGAGAATCATGGAAAGTAAATTGTCTATCTCTATGAGGCACCTGCGAACACATGGTGGGCAAGCTGGTGCGCTTAACCCGCAAATAGATGGAACGAACCTCCACCGCGCCAAGCCGCTCCGCCACGTCCACCACCGAGTCCACCACCGAGCCGCCACGCTGCCAGTCCGCACGCCGCGTCGCCGTCCAAAGGCGCCGGGTCCCATGCCACCGGTCTTGTGCCGGGTTGCCTCCGCCGCGCCGATCGCCTCCGCCACGGGTTGCCGCCACCGGGTTCGATTTGGATTATGGTTTTGATTATGGTGTCGGGGGTCCACCGCCTTCAGATTCAATCAATAACGGTAGCCATTCAATTATCATGTTCAAAGATATGACAAGTAGGGAAAATTAGACACCTAAGTCACAAAAGCTCCTCTGTGCGGTGGTAAGGCTTCACCTTGTGTTGCACCCCTGCATGGTTCAATCGGTGCGCGCTATTTTTGGCCAATTAACTGGACGGGACGGGAGCTGGAGTTGCCATGTGTCGGGGACCGGTGCTTGTGTGGGCCACGCTGCGCCACGTGGTGGAGGGACCACGGGGTTGGTGGGACCGAATGTGGGACCCATCGAGCCATGTGTAGGTGGGACCCACGTGGTGCATGTGGGGCGTGGGTGTGTATGAAGGTGCATTATATCCGTGATTTAATTTGTTTTGTTGTTTTGTGACGCTTTGCTTTTCATCATTATTTTTAGTGCCAGGCTCCACACACATCACCTATGACGAAGATACAAATTGCGCCATTGAAAGTTCAAGTTTCATGACGAAATTCCTAAACGCCACAAGGTAATCGCCATAGATAAGCACATTTGTAGTAGTGCCTAACCCTAACTGTACTCAACCCCCACCCTAGCTGTCACCTCCCCACCACCACCCCCGCACCAGCCTCCGATGGCACCATTGGCTTGGTGAGCTTCTCCCTCGTTGCCCGCCTCCTCGTCTTCCGCCCCGCCTCCCCCTCCTGCTACCTCCTCTTTCTTCCTCCTCTCTAGCCAGCCCCGGACGAGATGCCCCCACGCCTCTTCCTCTTCTCTCGGTAGCTATCGCCGCTAGATTGGCCACGGCCCCCACAGACTTCCTAACCCTCCTCCTCTTCCACCCCACCTCCCCTCTCGCCGCCATTTTCTTCCTCTTCTCTAGCGATATGCCCTTTCAACGCCCTATTCCTCATCTCCGATGGCTACCACCGTCGGATTGAACATCGCCTCCTAACCGCTTCAGTTCTCATCGTCCCTGCCGATCTCTAAGCCCGGAGGTTACTAGTGAACCCAAACCCTAAATGGGTGAACTCAAGCCCTAATCCGTCGGCCGCCGCCACCACCGTACACCGTCGCTGGAGAGGATGACGACGCTGTCGATGACAGCACAAATTGCGAGGAGATCCAGCAGTGAGGAAAGGTGACTAGAGTTTTCTTAATTTTCACACAACTGATAGTTAGCAATTCTGATATCATATATGTATGGTGTTGCTTTGACTATTTGTAAATGCATAAATGCATACATGCTCGTTTACAAGTGACGTTTGCTTCTACAGTAGAGAGCTTGGATGAAGGTTTGAACACCATATATGTATTCGCCTGCTCTGAAACCAAACAATGGGTATAGGATACCCCTTCTCCTTTGGGGACACACAAATGGAAGAGCTAACGAATGCCAAACTACTTGAGAGTGAGAGTGCTAGTGAGTGAAAATTAGAGATCTGACCCGTGTATGCCCTCTTGGGCTCTTTATATAGAGTGGGGTGGCTATTCCCATCTTACCCTTAATAATTACAAAATGGTGAGGATAAATTAGTACATTCCTCACATGTGTACAATATTATGTTTATGGGCTTAACCCTAAGGTCCATCATGTGCTTATGCCTATGGGATAGAATACCCCCATTCATGGGCTTGTGCTAAGGTATTTTAGGCCACCCTAAGATCCCAATGGGTTGGGCAACCTCACAATAGTACTTTATATATTTATAAGTGGTCATGATGTTTGTTATTTTTGTCTTGTTTATGTTATTTCTACGATGAATTTTGTCTTGTTATTTGACGATGGGTATGCAATATTGACAACTTGTATTATTACACTTAATTTACATATGATCTATGACATAGTGGTGAGTGCTCGTTTTCAGTGACCGGGTTTGGACAAGGACATTAAGTAGGGATGACACATAGTTATAAGGGCATCTCCAATAGTGTCTATATTATTGTCTCTTAGCTATGCCATATCAATAAAATCTTACGTGGAGGAGAGAGAGAGAGAGGGGTCGCCTCACGTGGAAGAGACGACCTATGCTCTCTCTCTCTCTCTCTCCAAGGTTCATATTATTGTCTCGTGCATGTGAAAACAAGACATGATACATTAATCTACTCTAGTTGATATGTAGGCCCGTTTGAAAAGAAAATTATAAAATATAAATGTTGGAGAGTATGCTAGAGACTATCTATTAGAGAGTGTGCTAGAGACTATCTATTGGAGATCTTGTCACTTTGCTGCTCGTGCATCTATAAAAAGTATGCAACTTATATATCAGCTCTAGCGGCTTGGGAGCGGTGGGCTGGAGGAGGAGGATCTCGCACTTGGGGCGAAGTGCCTCGACGTTGGCGGCGGAGGAGGCGCAGTGAAGCCCAAGCATCGCCGGCATCTTCTCCCGCTCGCCCCCACGGCCAAAGCTCCTGAGCTCGTGTCGGCGCAATGAGGGGAGGCGTGGCAGCATAGGCGGGCTCAAGGCGGCTGGGCTGAGTGTTTTAATGAATTTCGTCCGATTTTCAGTTGAAATTTAGTTGAATTTTAAATTTTGGTTTGAAATTTTCGGCTGAAATCTGCCGAAATTTTCCAAAAATCGCTAAAATCGGTTCTATCGGTGACCCCCGGTAAGATTTTGAAACCGATTATCAAAACCCTGATTAAGGGCAACGATGCTCCCGAAGCAAGCTATCGGTTGTGCTCTGTTGTTTCTTTCTTTCTTTTCACCACGGAGAGAGAAGCTGGAAGTGCTGTCACGTGTAGACTACAGAGCAGAGCAGAGGTGCTGTTTTGGTCTTTGAGCTTGTTTTACGTGGATAGGAACAAACAAGACAGGAGCTGCAGGAACCGGCAGGCCCACGGAGAAGGCTTGGCGTCATTTATCTGGAACGAAGCAAAGGCAGCAACGTCAAAGGCAAAATTCCAACACCGCCGACTGCCAGGTGGACGGCTACACGATCCCCTCCGGAACTATAAAATTGAGGGACGCAAGCAGGGAACCCAACAAGGCAGTAATTGATTTAAAGAAACCACCTAGCCATGGCGCAAGTGATAGAGCTGCACCTTGACGACGACGGTCAAGCAGCGGCAGCAGCATCCTCAGTGTATTCTCTCCTGCTTATGGTACTATGCCCTCTAATTCTCCTCCCACTCATGAGTGCCATACTACGCTTTGCGACGACCACCACCAGCACGAGCAGATCAGCAGGCAAGCTGCTCAACAAGCTCCCTTCGCCCCCATGGAAGCTCCCCGTGATCGGTCACCTTCATCACCTCGTCGGCTCCCTCCCCCACGTCTCCCTCCGCGACCTCGCCCAGAAGCACGGCCATGACGGCCTCATGCTCTCCACCTCGGCGCCGTGCCGACCCTCATCGTGTCGTCCTCGCGCGGCGCAGGCCGTCCTGCGCACGCATGACCACGTGTTCGCGTCCCGCGCCTACTCCGCCGTCACCGATATCCTCTTCTACGGCTCGTCGGACGTCGCCTTCTCCCCCTACGGCGACTACTGGCGCCAGGTCAAAAAGATCGCCACCACACACCTGCTCACCGTCAAGAAGGTCCGATCCTACAGCCGAGCACGTCAGCAAGAGGTAATTAATATTCACTGTGTATGTCCATGCATGCATCTCAATGTCGATCACTAGCGACTGTAATGGACATGCAGGTGCTTTTGGTCATGGCCAAGATCGGCGAGGCGGCGGCCGCGAGCACGGCGGTGGACCTGAGCGAGCTGCTCAACTCGTTCAGCAACGACATCGTGTGCCACGCCGTGTCGGGCAAGTTCTTCAGGGACGAAGGCCGGAACAAGCTGTTCCAGGAGCTGGTGGAGGCGAACTCGATGCTCATCGGCGGGTTCAACCTGGAGGACTACTTCCCCAGCTTGGGGAGGATGGACGTGGTGAGGAGGGTGGTGTGCGCCAAGGCCGAGAAGGTGAAGAAGAGATGGGATGAGCTGCTCGACAAGCTCATCGATTTACCACGCCACTAAGTTATCATCGGTGGCGGTGCTACAGCAGCACCTCCACGACGATGAAGAGAGTGACTTCATCGATGTGTTGCTCTCTGTTCAACAAGAGTACAACCTCACCAGAGACAATATTAAAGCACAACTGGTGGTATACATCTATATTTTTTTTTTGAACAACTAACGATATAACGCATTTACAATGATGGATCCATGCTTGCATATACCAGCTGCTGATACTACATATTGGTCCTCCGATCCTCATATATATACTATATATGTACGCATGCATGTACAGGTCATGTTCGTCGCACGGACACATCATTCATAGTGCTGGAATACGCCATGGTTGAGCTCATGCAGAAACCCCACCGATGGCCAAGCTACAAGCCGAGGTAAGGGAAGCGTGCCCAAGGAAAAAGAAATAGTTATCAAGACGACCGATGATCGATGGCATGGCCTACCTGAAGGCCGCCATCAAAGAGACGCCGGCTCCACCCGCCGGGCGCCTTCCTCGTGCCCCACCTCTCCATGGCCGATCATGATGTCGAGGGTTACACCGTGCCCTCCCGACACGTGGTCATGGTCAACGGGTGGGCCCCGGCGAGGATGCTAGCTACCGGGGAGAGCACGGAGGAGTTCGCGCTGAGCGGTTCATGGAAGGGGTAGCGCCATGTTGCCGACTACAAGGGAATGATTTACTTTCTGCCGCTCGGGACCGGGCGAAGGATATGCCAGCATAAACTTTCGATCGCCACCATCGAGATCATGCTTTGGCGAACCTCATGTACCACTTCGACCGAGCGCCGAAGGTGGATCGGTGATCGACATGGCGGAGTCGTCGGGATTACGGTGCACCGAAGAAGAAGCTCCTCCTTGTCCCAAGATCGCCACAAGTTTAATCGATCGGTCTCGTGCTAGCTACTTATTTAATTATCTATGTGTCATAGTCCTAGCTAGTATTATATGCATGAACGGTGTAATCGTCTCACTTGTTGTAAGCATAAAATATATGTAGTTTTGAATAAAACACTACATCGATGACCATCTCGCATGATTTGCCACATGTCCGTAAGCTAGCAAGGATGGTACCATCTTAATAAAATATAATATATGTCACACCACATTTTTATTAAATGGGATTTAGATGCATCTCATAATCATTTCATGTTATTTCTAGAGCATGTGCATAAATTATGCATTTGAAAATTTTAAAATCAAATGTAAACCTCTAACTCAAACTAAAACAACAAAAGAAATTTAAAATAAATGCTCATGAAGATCTCTCGAAAACGATCACCATCTCAAAGAGTTCAAATGACAAAGAGTCGAGGATTCAAAGCAATGTTCTCTCGTGATTCTTCTCGTCGGACTCCTCGCTTGAAGGTTCTGATAACAGATGAGTCAGAAACCCCAGGAATTGAATTGCGAACCTGACTGAAACGCCTGATGAATTGGCGTAATGTCTCGTAGTCGTTTTGTCTTATCCTCTGCAGGTCGTCCTCCTTCCCGGGGCGATGGTAGGTGCCCTGGAAATTGGCTAGTAGAAGGTTACAGAGGTGTTGCCACAAGTAGATCGACTCGAGCGGTTGGTTTAACAACCATGATCGAGCGGACCCTTCGAGCATAGTCAGAAGGTAACTCGCCATGACGCACTCTCCTCCTGCTGCTCGAACAGTGGTCGTGTAGATCTGAAGAAACTCGATAGGATTTTGAGACCCATCAAACTTCTCCATGTTCCCTGGTCGAAACCACGGTGGCCAGTGAACTGTTCGGAGGTCAGGCGAGAATGCCCGGCATCCGATAATCACATCGTAACGCTTTCTTCGCAAGAAAGAGGGGTTGATGTCACCAGGCTATCGCTCACGACGATACCCAACAATAGGTGAGTCTGACTTATGATAAGTCTCGATCCTATGAGGGTAATACTCTTTGTATCTTGTCTGCTATTGCGGACCACTAGGTTGGAGTGGCCAATGATCACCTCTCCTGGGAACTTTTTGATCATCAAGTGTTTGTGGAACCCTTTTTCGGTTTGGGGAACGATGCGACTTACGGTGATCTCCATGCGGTGAGTTATTCGAACAACTAGAAGCTAACGGAGCCGTACTGCTACGACTTCCAGTGTAACATCCTGAAATTAGGGTTTGTGATTCAAATGTATAAAAATATGATAATTTAAAAACTTTTGCTGCATCTCTTGCTAATTCGATTTATTTGGATTTCAAATCAGGGTTTTGTTGTTTGTAAAACCTAAAATATTATTTTACGAAAATGCAAGTAAAAAGAAACTCCAAGAATTTTAGAGAAAAATATATTACTTGAAAAACCCTAGAAAATTTATACAAGGTTCTACATGTAATTCTAAGCCTCTCCAAAAATTTCAAAATTTTTGGAGATGTATTGCTAGGTCAAATAAACCCTGGAACCCTCAGTCGTTTTTATTTAAAAACAAAAATATTTTCCTCTCCCCCACCGACGGCTGGACCCCACTAGTCAGTCGGCCTATTCCACTGGCTGAACCCGAACGCACTATGGCACAGCCAAACCCGTTCGGCGCCGCTTTCCTTACTTCTTTCCATGGCAAGCCTGGCCCGCTTGCCAAGCATCTTCTTCCACAGTGGCGCAACATTACCGACCAGCATGCGCTTAAACCAGCTTCGCCATGCCGCTTGCCGGGACACCCGAGCTCCACGCCGGTTTTGGCCGCGCCCACGGTTTCTCTCCTCTCACCGCAACGTCCGCTATCTTGCCTTGCCACGCTAGCATTGATTGCCGGTCGCCTCATCCTCTCTTCAATGCTCGCCGCGCTATTGTTTACCCGAGCAGAACGCCATCGAAGTTACTCGAGCTCTCCTCACCATAGCCTATAAGTAGCCAGCCAAGCTCCCTATGACCTTCCTTCGACCTCCTCAAGACATTCAATCTTCTCCCTCTTTCCCCAAGCTCTAGAGCAAGGAAATCTCGAGCTCAATTTCCACGGATGCCACCTCACCATTATCTTCAACTTGTGAAGCTCCCTCTACCTTATCTCGCCACGTTATGCTCCTAAGCACCATCGATATTTCTAACGTAATTTTTATATTGCCCCACGGAGCCATCGGATCGGTTCTTCCTCGCTCCGCCAAAACATCTATCTTCGCCACAAGACTATCTTCGTGGACTCGACCGATTCACGGCGCTTAGGAGAACCACGGAGACCCTCAAGCATTCCTGTGCATTGCCCTAGCTCCCTTCCTCTCCAAACCGACTCCACGAGAAGGCCCTCACCGTAGTCCGCTATTCATCGCCACCACCATCTAACCGACAAGCTCTCTCGCACCCCACAACTCACCGGTGAGTTCTTGATGGTCCTTAGTAGCCCATGCGTGCACTAATTAGTCGAGGGCATCCCTTTTACATGTTGGCATTTCGGCCCGAAATCCACCGCCGCCATTCTTCACCACGCTGCCGCCTCCGGTCGCCGGAGCTCTCGCCGCCGGTACCATTAGGTCCGTCACGACGAAGCATTTCCATTTTGATCACCGTCGCCATTGTAGGTCTCTACCACCGCGATTGCCCGAGAAATTCCAGCGGGAGCTCTCTCCATCGTCCTAACCGGACCACTCATCAGAAGCGCATTTAAAACCAAATCGTGTCGAGCGTTAATTATTACCTAATCAATGTCTAAGAAAAAGCTTAACGCTAATCATTGGTTAAATTGAATGCATTGCTTCAACGCTTTGCGGACCCACAAGCTTTAAGTGCATAGAAACCTTAGGTCATAAATCGCTGACCAAGCCGTAGCATGTAGTCCATACCTCGTGGTAGACCGTGTCAATGATACATAGGTCCCACCTCGTAAGCTTTTCGATTGTACGCCTTTAGTCCTCAGCAAAATACGCTTTCCATTTCAGAAATGTAAACCTCTTAGGAACAGAGAGAGAATACGCTTTCATAGTTAGGAAAACGTATTTCTTAATTTATTTGGAATTTCCAAACCGAGCCAACTTAGAACCTTAATAACTTTTGCTAGGGAACTCCAAATGAGTTTATTCTTGTCCCTAAATTTGTATAAAATCATAGTCCACCTGAATATGTAAAAATATTTTTATTTGGTTACAGTTTGAATTCTTTTTGCATTATTTAATTGATTTCCGGCTCTTTTTGCAATAGACGTTGATTGTGCGAACGAAATCTCCGACGACCAACCAAGCTTATATTCAGAACAAATTGAGCAAGGCAAGCACCCCCTTTGATCATATTAATCCTAGTATTTTACTCGCAAGAAAAGCGTGTTTGATCGCATCCTTGGTTGGGTTAACCGAAGGGAGAGGACCACCAAATGCTGATGAAGGTCCAGAATTATGACCTCCAAGACTTGTCATGCCAGGTTGGACTGCCTCAAATGGACTTGAACATTTGGAGGGAAAACCCTCGCTATGCTCTGAGCCTGCCTTAGGACAGTCCTCGTTGTGGTCGGATGGACCCTTGCCCTCTGAGGAAGCTGGTTCCTCATCTGGACGTATCGTTTTGGGGGATAAGGATCCCTCCTCAACTCCATTGATGGTATGGTGTCCTGGAGAATAATCTCCGGGGGCGACGTCACCATCAGATGATGTAGTACTCGGCTCGTAGTAGAAACCGGTATCCTTGTCGATATCTGCGTAATCAGCCAAATTGAACCAGTTCTCCTCGTTCCACTCTCCTGGCATGAGAGCATTAGAGTTGGAAAAGAGCAAAGAAAATTGGTGACTTGAGACTCCCACTTGTCGGTGCCAATCTCGCTGGTGTTTTAGAACCCAACTTATGTAAAGATTGTTTGATTCAGGGGTTCCCTAGGTGAAATCACGAGAGAGAGGCTATTATTGTGGATTTTTATACGTGTTCGGCCTTTCTCTAAGAGAATAACAACCCTACTCCCCGTGTATGTATTGAGTATGTCAATTACAATATCAAGAGTAAGACTAGAATGATGTGCCTTATGCCCTTGATCTTTCCATATCGGATTTAACCCGCATACCTAGCAAAGGCCGAGTCTATGGGGGTGCTTGTTTTTTGCCTAGAGGGCCGCAGCGCCGCACTTTCACTCCTAAATTCATCTGTCGCCTTCTTCGCCACAAACTCGCCCAGACTCTTCCAAGAATGGATACTTGTGGAAGGGCCTCGATCCTTCTCCACGTAGTTCTTGACAAGCGTGTTTGAAGTTCTTCCACGCTTGCACCTGTAGCAACGCGTGTCGCTGTACCTGAGTCCGTGTGTTCTCGCCGATCTCTAACGATTTGAGAATATCCGCCGCCAGAGTCTGTCTTCGCTTGTTCGGGCACCTCCTTCCACGAATCGTAGGTGACGCTGACCTGCCTCGCAACTATTCCGACCGCTCTCCGAGACGCGGACGCTGCTCGGCGAGGATTAGTAGGGGTCCCAGACTGATCGACCTCCGTGATGGTAAATCGGCCCCCAGGCTTTTTCGATATTCCTCTTCCTCTACCGTAGTTGGATATTATTCCAGAGGATGGTGCATCATCAGACACATGAGACGGCGATGATGAAGAATGAGCGGAAGACATCTTCACAAGAAATAGAATATCATGTGAACAAATGAAATCAGTATAAAGCTAAGGTTTAATATTTTAATATTGCTATCAGATGTAGAGTAAGCATTCCAATTAGAGCTCAAATTCAAACCCGATTATCAAAACAATTTCAGTACAAGACTATTATCATCACAGAGCATTCATCTCAAGCCCACCACACCACATTGCAATATATTCCAAGAGCGATATCAAACAAATACCATATGAATAATCGACTAGAACAAATACAAATTCCTAAAACAAGTACAATTATCATGAGGACCATGACAGATTATTGATAGAAATAGTTAGGGAAAGGGCGTCAAGGCTGTAACTCGGCATTGGTTACCTTTTGGACGCCGAGGAGAAGGACGAAAGGGGAGCAAGACGGAGCAAAGCAGGCGCAAGGCCGAAGGGGAGGCGGCTGGCTTAGGTGAGGAGGCGTGGCGGGCTCAAGGGGAGGCGCGGCCGGCTGGAGGAGGAGGCGGCGTCGACGGGATTGGGGAGGAGCAGCTACTGGGCTTGAGGACGGCGGCACGGCTCGAGGGACGAGGAGCAAGGAGTTGAGAAACTTAATCGCTTGAGTGGCGCGCGGTAAACCCTAGAGTCCTAATGTAAATAGATAGACATCACGACGGTTTTAAATTAGAACCGCTCAGGATACATATTATCATAGACGGTTCTAAAGTAGAACCGCTCTGTGATATGTGATGTATCACGATCGCTCCAATTAACAACCGCTCAGGATATATTGTATCCTGACGCGGTTTTACCAAGGAACCGTTCAGGATATATAATCACGACGGTTTGTAGCTCAAACCGCTTATGATATTATTTTGTATTGGTTAATCTAGATCTGCTTATGGCTAGCCTCGTGAAATGTTAGCCATGCCCTCTCAAACAAGCGTAAAAGACAACAAGTACATGTATATGCATCCAATTCACATTCATTTTAGAAACAATCACATCCATTTCACAAAGACAAATCAATTAATTAACTCAAATAAACTAAAATTAACCATTCATCGTAACGCATATATATATACACACATTGTTCAATTAATCTTTAAAATTAGCCCTTCATGATGATCGACGCAGTATGTAACTAGTTTCAATCACGTTCTTCTTCCCCGAATTCTTATGCCATTTCCTAAAGGAGGCAACTCATCAAATTGATTGTATTCTTCCTCGTCCACTACATTCTCAACTCCGGCTAATCGCCCTTTTTCCGTGAAGAACTACGTGGCGCTTCTTATTTGTCGGGTCGGTAACATAGAAGACTTGAACAGCTTGGTTAGCCAAGATGAATGGTTCGCCTTTGTATCCGACACGCTCGAGGTCCACGGTAGTGATGCCGCATTTGTCGACCTTCACCGTGGGGAGATGGACCCAACGGCACCAAATAGGGGATCTTGAAAAGCACGAGTCGAGCTCCCATATCTCCTCTATTTGCCCATAGTAGGACCTCCTCACCATTGGTACTGAATTCATCTATCACGACACCGCTGATTCCGTTAGTGCTTTTATATCCCGAGCTGCACAGATAGAATGTGTACCCATTTATGTCGATCCTTGTCATGTCACAATCAGAATGTTGGCCCTTTTGCCAACCATGTTAGCATATCACTTGACGAGATCCTAGCGAGTCGCTTCCTTCAACCATTGGTTGAACCGCTTCACAGTGTGTTGTCTCGTGATCCAAACATCCGCCACACCGGATTCTCGCTGTCAAGCACGCCCTTGTGCCGGTCGATATATGAGGACACATCACCATGTGTTGCAAGACCGTGAAATGGGCTTGAGCATACGATCCATATCTCGAGTGATTGCTTTCCTTCCGATGGTCCCAATACCTCGAACCTCCCTCATGGCGCAGATCGAGGCACACCCATCGGTTTGATCTAAGCCATGTAATCGACGATAACTCAATGACCTCTTCGTTGCATAACCTTCGACGATCTTGCCCTCTGCCGAGATCGATTCCGTACATAGGACTTGAGAATTCCTACGAACCTCTCGAATGGGTACATGCTACGAGGAACACGGGCTCACAATATGAACAATGAGATGGACCATGATATTAAAAAACGCATTTAAGGAAATACATCTCAAGATCACATAGAGTCATCACCACCTCGTCTGCGAGAGCATCTAGTCCTTCGGATCGATGACCTTCTCGAGCAATTGTGTTAAAGAAATAACACAACCTCATGATTGTCTCTGACCTTGATCGGCAAAATACTTTTAATTGCAATAGGGAGCATTTGTGTCATCAACACATGACAATCATGAGACTTCATGCCAATTAACTTCAAATCTTCCATCGAAACAAGTTTCTTCATGTTGGCGGAGTAACCGGACGAACTTTCACACCATGCAAGGACCAGCACAGTTCGGTTCTCTCGACCTTGGACAAAGTGTAACAAGTAGGGGAAGGTACGCTCGTCCTTTATCGCCTTTTGTTGGTGCTAACTCGGTCCGATGTCCATATCAACCAAGTCAAGCCGCATGCGTTGACACCATCCTTTGTTTTGTCACTTAATGTTCAAGAAGAGACCAATCAAGTCATCACATACATTCTTCTCTCGTGCATGACGCCGATGCAATGGCGAACTTCTAGGTTCTCCCAATAAGGTCAGTCCCAAAATATGGATCTCTTCTTCCACATGTTCTTCTTACGGGTCCTCGATTTACATCCCTTTCCGAGCACAACATCTAAATCCTTAACCATATCATAGACCTCTTTTCCACTTAAATGCCTTGGAGCCGAATCGTCCTCCTTCTCTCAAGTCAATTGTTCCTTCATCCTGCAGTATGGGTGAGCCCTCCAAGGAACCTACGATGACGATATATACGGTTTCTTGCGAGTGATTCAGCCACACACTCTCGGTATCATCTAAGCAAAGGAGTATGTGCTTTGGCCCTTTTGTACTCTGGCCCGATAGATTAGTAAGGGCAGATAATCATTTATGGTGCGAGAACAACAAGGAACGAAGTGAAGTTCTCTCGCTTGTATGCATCCCATACCGCATTCCCTTCAATCCATAGTATTTTTAGATCTTCCATCAATGGTGCTACGTACACATCAATATCATTCCTGGGTTGCTTCGCCCTTGGATAAGTATCGACAACAAAATATACTTCCGCTTCATACACAACTAAGGAGGAAGGTTGTAGATACAGAGCGCCACGCCAAGTGCTATGTCGGCCGCTTCATGTTACCGAAAGGATTCATTCCATCGTAGACTAATCCAAACCTTATATTCCTCGGTTCCGCATCAAGTCCGCAAACCTCCTATCGATGTTTCTCCACCGGGCGTAATCGGCAGGTGTCTTAGCTTTCCGTCATTCTTACGCCCTTTGAGTGCCAATACGCCAGCTTTTGCATTCTTTGGGTTCGCAAAACCGCTTCAAACGGGAATTACAGGAAGATACCACGCCACCTTAGCAGAGGTCCTTTCTTCACCTCGATTCCCCATCGCTATCCGATTGATTCTTACGCTTGTACCGATCGTTGCACATACGGACATACATGCATGTTTGTATACTCACACGTAGAGGATACAAATCGCTCGGACATGCATGTTGTTGGAAGAATAATTCATCTATCATACTGACGGGGCCCACCACTCAGAAGACACGCATACAGACCCGAGAAATACTATTGTGCTCATGAAAGACTACAATACCCCTCACTTGTACTTATAGCATAGCCATCCCCCAAGGGGTACTTTGGTCATTTGTATAGGCTGAGGAGCCTATAAATACCCCATGTATCCCTCTCATTGGGAGGGGGGGCTCTCTTGAGCAATAAAGAAACATGTTCAAACTGGTGAGCCCTCGGGGGCTCCCTCTCCGGAGGTAACCCCCCGTTGGCTCACCGACAGGAGTAGGGTGGTCCTCTCGGACCCCCGAACCTGTATAAATCCTCGTGTCATTTTTTACCCTCGTGGACGACGGCCCTTCAGACGGCCGACGTCCACCCTCTCACTCGTGTTTGGTTTTTACACCTACAACATTGGCGCCGACTGTGGGGGCGTAGCTAATCGATGAAAGGCTATGTCTCCTACCAAAAAATACTCTAAGTCCACGAAACCTCCTCGACTCCAAGGACAATGATCTCGTGGGCGACCCTTCAGCTCTTTGAAGGAGCCCCAGCCGAGCACCCTCATAGTCAAGAGCAAGTAGTTCAAGACACCCTCATAGTCAGAAGGCTAAGGATTCTGAAGCCAACCATCACCCGCGGGACGCATGACGTCCATGCGGCGTGGCGATGAAGGCTTCGCACGAGGGCTACCCCTAACATGCTCTTGTTGAGGGGCAGTCACATTTATATAAATCTCAGATGGGCTCTCAAGACATTTTCCCTCCAAGGATTTCACCCTCGTGGTGCATAGGGCGACGACCTCCAGCGGTCTCCCCTAACAAAGTCCATGGTGGCTTGGCGTCCTTGCCTCCACCATGGCGGCTTGTGTCTCTTGGCCCTAGGGCATGAGCAACCACCCTCGTGGTGCGTAGGGCGTACGACCTCCGCGGTCTCCCCTAACAAAAGTCCATGGTGGCTTGGGCGTCCGTCACCTCCGCCATGGTGGTTCGTGTCCTACTGGCCCTAGGGCATGGTGACCACCCTTGTGGTGCATAGGGTGTCACGACCTCATGGGTCTCCCCTAGAAAAAAGTCCATGGTGGCTTGGCGTCCGTCGCCTCCCTCTGGCAGCTCGTGTCCTACTAGACCTAGGGCATGGCGACAACTTTGGTCCAGTACTAAGTTAATGGATGTGCTGAGGACTCGTCCCCCTTAGACTCTAGGCTACGCGCCGAACGACCTCCGAGTCCCCGCATGCCTAGCTCTATTGCTTCGAAAGGGTTAACCATTCTCATGCATTCCCGATCATCACAAAAAAAACCGACCAACGGGGTAAAGGGGCTTCATCGCCCTTATAGTTCGGTGCCCTACGACTTAGCCTCGTGGGCGGCACCGGTGTACCCGTGACTTACTGTCAGGGGCACACGTCTAAGGTGCCCATGAGTTAGCCTCATGGACACCTCCAAGTCCACAAGGGGGCTACCACCCCTATGGGCCATTCGGTGCCCCACGACTTAGTTTCATGGCCACCCCTTTGATACGTCCATGACTCAGTCTCATTGACAGCTCGAATCATGTACCATCGACTTGGCTCGAATATTGAGCAAGGACCATCATGCTCGCATAAGGCTATCATCTCGGAGATCTTAGTATCTAAAGTGATGGGACTACTTGTCCCACAGCGACGGCTTCGATTATCTGTCATGTCGAGCGAATGTTACCTTGCTACAAGAAACAAGCATTGATCATTCTCCCTTTCCCGCGGAGACTCTTGTGTTATCTACCTGTCCCTGCAACGTTTCTAGATCGAACTACGAGGATTCTGAGGAGTTCTAATTCGACGACTCTCATCAAGCCGCGGAGCAAGAAGAGGATGACTTCGACCACAGCCTTCACTCCGACGCACCGCCCACCTCGAAGGATATGCCTCGGCTCGGCGGCCTCGTGTTCGCAACTTCACCTACATAGGCCTCACTTCGACACACCACCAGCCTCGGAGGCTATGCCTCGGCTCGGCGGCCTCACACCCGAGACTTCACCTACATAGGCTTCACTCCAACATGCCTTCCACCTCGAAGGCTATCCCTCGACAGGGTGACTCTGCGTCCACGACTTCATCTACATAGGCTTCGCGCCGATGCGCCGCCCGCCTAGAAGGCTGTGCTTTAGTGGGCCGGTCTCGCGTCCATGACTTTGCTTGCACAGGCTTCGTTCGGATGCACCCCCTGCCCTGAGGGTTGTGCCTCGGAGGGGTGCCTCAACATTCGATACTCCGTCTTGAGGATGGAGCAACAAAAATCACCCCCCACGAAGGGCCAACAAGCGGCAATTTGGTACACCGCCGTGTGGAGCACTCACGACATGGAGTACAAAATAAGCATAAGTTTTTGGACACCCATGCCCTAAGCCAAAATTGGCTAAGAAAGGTGCCCATAGCATGTTCCTCGGCTCTCGTGCCTCATGCACCGAAGTCGAATTTGGCAAAACCTTGAGCATTTACATTTTCGTCATGCTGGAATTTGGCCAAGTCTTTGGCCAAGCATATTCATCAACGGGATATAAGACCTCGGCACTCTTCTTTGCCCTCGGGTGTCCTTGCAGGCACCCAAGGGGGAGGGGGATAGAATGTTGAGGAATCCGACCAACTTCGCCTCAAGCGAGCCCGGCCTCGGGGCACCTTCTGACCGTGTAGGCTGCTGAGAACGCCCGCGCCACCTCGAGGCCTCGCGCCCTCGCACCGGCACCCTCGTGCGCCTTCGCGTAGCCTCGCGTGCGCTTTCTTGTGCCCCCACACCCTCGGAGCCTCGGGACCCTCGAAGCCTTGCACCCGCGTGCGCCCTCGCTGTGCCCTCGGGGCCTCGCGCGGAGGTCGTACCCTCGCGCCCTTGGGGCCTCGCGCCTTCGCGCCCTCAGGGCCTCGAGGCTCTCGAAGCCTCGCACCTTCGTGCTCGCGGGGCCTCGGGACCCTCGCACCTTCGTGCCCTCGGGGCCTCGCACCCTCATGCTCTCGTACCCTCGGGGTCTCGGTGCCTCGGGACCCTCGAAGCCTCGCGCCTTCATGCCCTCGTGCCCTCGGTGCCTCTGCCCTCAGGCCTCGAGACCCTCGAAGCCTCGCACCCTCGTGGCCTCGCACCCTTGGGACCTCGGGGCCTCACGCCCAAGCCTTCCTGTGGCCGCCCTGCTCCTGTACGCCCGTGCCCTGCAGCCGCTGCACTCTTGCGGCGGAGCCTGCGGCCACCCTGCCCTGGCGGGACCCCTTGAATCCGCGATGAACTCCGCAGTCTTTGAAGCTCTCGCGCTCAACCTACTCATGGCTTGCTCAGCGACCCGCGACCCCAAAGAGACGACTTGGTTGTTTGCCGAGAACCGCAACTTCGGGGTGGCGGCGTGGGTGGCGCATCGGCAGTGGCAGCGGTGGTGGCCGCCCAGGGGGCGGCGCGGCAGAAGCCGCCGCGACTTCGATGCGTCGTTGTTCTCGCCGTCTTGAAAGTGGTTCACTGCGGCACGGGCCGGCCAGCAGACCACCGCTTTGTCATCGGGGCTCCGACTTCGCTTCGCGTCGTGGCGAGCCAACTCCTCTTGAACCCACCAGGATTCGAGAACACCGCGCCTCGTGCACCGGCGTGAAGAGCATCTGACGAGAAGCTGATGCCGGTCGGCGCGCGTCGTGAGGCGAATATGAACACGCGCGTACTGCGTTCACAGGGCACTTGCTCGGCGGCGACCTCGCGCTATTAATCACTGATCTTTGGTGGCGGCTGGTGGTCGGCCGGAGGCTCTGCTCCGGTGGTCACCTTGGTATGCACCGTCCATGTTCTCTGGCCAGGCGAGACGTCTTTGGGCGCTTAGCGTCGGCGAGGGCCACGTCCCGGTCCATGGCAATGCACCACGACATCGTGTCGAGGGCCTTCTCGTGCCGGTACCCCGGCCACGCCATCGCGCGGCTCAAGCGCCTCAACGGCGTGCTGCGCACCCATCCCTACCTCAACAAACAAGTGAGTCGAAAAGACAAGAAAGAGGAAGTTCTCGGCCAAATTTTGCTGGCCGGTGGAGAGAAGAAATGACAAGAAAAAAAAAGCCAGTGGTGAGAGGAAAAGTGGAGACTCACGTGAATAAAGCAAAATAGCGATGCTACATCAAGTCTCCATCTAAAGTGTGGACCAGCTTTCTTAGTATTTTCCATCACTCCAGCCATTGGTTCCATAGCATGAGTTGCACCCGACGTCACTTGAATACCCTCAGCTGCCATGCTAGCTTGACCAGCCTGTCGAAGAAGAGGAACGGATGTTGCATCGCACTAAGAAGATAAGCCTCCCCGCTTCAACCATGTCACGCCTCTTAAGGCCATAAAACAACGGCTCAGAGCACCCATCGGGTGAGCTCTTCGTTGGTTAGAAGGATATACACAACCAAGGGACCGAATACGTAGTCTGCGCCTTGCGTATGCTTGAGCCGTGACATATGTTTTTTGCCACCCAAATGGATGTCAAATATAGCTCTTGTGTCACATGTCATATTGCAAAGGGTGTAGACTAATTATTCAAGAATAAAAAGAATAATTATTATTTACTAGGACTAACAACTATTCTTTTGGTAAATAACCTTGCAAAATGAGCGGTTTCATAAACTTTGGGACTCGGCCTCCTTTGCGATCACTTGTGATCCAAGTGCATCTGCTCAAGCCAAGCACCAATTACCGTCTGATCCAATAAATCGGCTGATTGCTTCGTCAGCCTTTTTGCGTCGATCCGGAAGCCATGCTTGCCATTTCGCCCCCCCATTCAGCTCGGCATAGCTCACGGTGTTTCGCACCCCATGAGCGCATCCGGCTCCTCTTACGCAAGCCACGATTGGTCAGGCGTCTCAAATGAACCGACCCTCACCATCAACACCCCAGATCAACGGCCGATAGGGAACCCATATTGCCCCATGATGAGTTCCGAGGTGAACCCACGGATGGTAGCCTGATGCTTGTTGAGTGGAAGAGAGCCCTCAAACATCTCACGTTGTGTGTGACGGTGGCTCCCCACCGCGGCACTAAGAGGCGATCTGGGTTCCATGGTCAGGGGACCAGGAGACATGCCACCAAATCACGAGATGGATAAGTCTTGATGGATCAAGAGCCCTTGGTGAGTACATTACATTTGGTGTTAGCAGTGAGAGGAGGCCCTTACATTGATGAAGCTTCTTTCCACCATGGATGATGAGCTTGTACAAGCAACATCATGCGATTCTATCGTGCTTCAACTCGCGTGACCAAGCTGCCATTGAAGAAGGCCTTGTGTTTCTTTGAAAGCGAATTACTGTTGTTGCTGAGAACTTGCACTCACAGCATTGCAGTTTGAAGCATTCTCGAGAAGCCAATTTTTGTGCTCTTCACCACCATGGTTTGGATGAACCCACATGTAGGACCATATGTAGTGCTGATGAGGAACCTCTCCCTTCAACCAACTCGAGAAGATGCTTGAGCTGACCCACCTACTTGAGAAGATGGAGTGACCATGTCGGATTGACCAAAGTGTGTATATGCACCAATTTCCAATTCTCAACAAAACAAGCAAAGCATTATGCACGCACCAGGCTCTCACATGTAAAAAAGCAAAACACTGTGCGCTAGGCTCTCACATGGAAAAAAGCAAAGCACAGGGTCATCAAGCGGTTTCCACGGCCCACGGGAGGCATGCCAACTGCATACAAACTCGAAGGGCACAAAAGCATACAGCAACAACCAACGCTGCGCCCGCTCTAGCGAAGGGCACAAAAATGCCACGCAGACTCTTCGCAAGCGCCACTGCGTTTTATGCATACAACAAGCAAGCGTTGGCATCCTTTTTGCATACCGCCACACAGTGCGGAGGCTAGAGCGCCTTGCAAAATTCATAAGGTGCACTAGCAAAAGGAAAAAGGGGGAGACAGCGCCCTGGCAGTTTTTTCTTACAAACCCAACCAAAGACAAGCAAAAGCAATAGAACTTGGAAGCATATACTCAACCGGTAGCTAAACGCTCGGCACTTAGCGTCATACCGGGCGGTCTAGCCTGACTTCGGCAAGATAGCGCCTAACTCTCTCGCCATCAAAGGCTCAAATACTTTGGCAGCAGCCCTCTAGAAAGACTAAAGAGGCGGACGCCAAGACGATGCTCAGCAGCTCAGCTCACTGGCCCGGGCGTTCTTTTACCTAGGGCGCCCACGAAGGACGCCTCGCACCGATCGCTTACGCCACGCACGCTTCGCGTTTCAGACGCTTTGCACGCCGGATGCGTCGCTTGATGCTCGAGTTCGGCTCCGGGACTTCGCGACGGATGCTCTCGCGCTTTACAGACGCCTGCAGACGCTTAGCGCCACGACGGCCAAGGCTTACGGTTGCGGCGGGAGCGCCGCCGCTCGTGGCTGGCTTTGCGCTGGGGTTTCCTCCCAGCGGTCTTGGCACCGCTGCCCTTCGGTTCCCATGGTCACGGCCATCGCCATCACTGCCTCAGCCGCCCAGCCTCGCCCGCCTCTCCGCCACATGGTCTTTGCTCATTCTCCTCCATATGTCGGCTCGGGCCAAGCGCCCCTGGCGCGCTGCCTCTACGTCTCGGGTTCAAGCCGCCAGGTTCACTCACCCCGACACGAGGTCTCGGCTCCAAGGCCACGCCGGGCTGCCCAGACCTCCTGAAGTGAGTCGAGGCGGCCGAGACGAGGGCAACGCACGGCTCGAGGCGGAGAAGGCCTGCTTGAAGCTTCTCTGTGCAGGGAATCCGGAGG
>JAYEVD010000373.1:112500-173245 GCA_036346405.1 Phyllostachys edulis | reverse complement strand
TTGACTTCAAAATTTCAAAATCTTTGGATTAGAGACAATAAAGGAGCAATATGTGCATGATGTTGATTTTACGATGTGTTGCTCAATTGTACAGAGGGAAAGGGTTGGAATAAATTTGTGGTGCACGATAGGTTCGTGTACCGTGCTAACAAGCTATGCATTCTAGCTAGCTCCGTTCATCTTTTGTTGTTGGGGAGGCGCATGGAGGAGGATTGATGGGTCACTTTAGCGTGAAGAAGACCAAGGACATTCTGACCCAACACTTTTATTGGCCAAAGATGAGGCGTGACGTCGAACGCTTCATTGCCCGCTGCACCACGTGCCAAAAAGCTAAGTCATGACTTAATCCTCATGGTTTATACATGCCTCTTCCTGTTCCAATCGCACCTTGGGAAGATATTTCGATGGACTTTGTTTTAAGGATGCCTAGAACAAAGAAGGGGAGCGATAGTATTTTTGTTGTCGTGGATAGATTATCTAAGATGGCTCATTTTATACCATGTCATAAAAGTGATGATGCTACAAATGTTCTTGATTTGTTCTTTAAGGAAATTGTTCGCTTGCATGGCATTCCAATACGATAGTTTCGGATCGTGATGCTAAATTTCTTAGTCATTTTGGCAAACTTTGTGGGTTAAGTTGGGGACTAAGTCATTATTTTCCACTACTTGTCATCCCCAAACCGATGGACAAACCGAGGTAGTCAATAGAACTTTGTCTACTATGCTTAGGGTTGTGCTTAAAAAGAACTTAAAAATATGGGAGGAATGTTTGCCTCATGTGGAATTTGCTTACAATCGTCATGCATTCAACAACCAAAACATGTCCTTTTGAGATTGTTTATGGTTTCATACCTCGTGCACCTATCGACTTGTTGCCTCTTCCAACTTCGGAGAAGGTAAATTTTGATGCTCAACAACGTGCTGATTTGATTCTTAAGATGCATGAGACAACTAAAGAGAACATTGAACTTATGAATGCTAAATATAAACTTACTGGTAGTCAGGGACGCAAGCATGTTACTTTTGAACCTGGTGATCTTGTGTGGTTACATTTGCGTAAAGAACGATTCCCCGAATTGAGAAAGTCTAAACTCATGCCTTGTACAGATGGTCCTTTTAAAGTATGAGAAAAGATTAATGATAATGCATATAAGCTTGATCTACCTGCAGATTTTGGGGTTAGTCCCACATTTAACATTGTAGATTTAAAGCCATACTTGGGAGAAGAAGATGACCTGGAGTCGAGGACGACTCGAATTCAAGAAGGGGGGGATGATGAGGACATCCCTTCCATTGATACAACAACCCCTACTGCTTCTGACGTGCAAGGACCAATCACTAGAGCGCATGCTCGCCAATTAAATTATCAGGTAACTTCATTTCTCAAAGTGCATCCATATTGTAACAGCCCAAAATCCTTAAGTTGGATTAGTTAAGCATCTAATGTGCATTTATGAAATTTTGGACCTTTTTAAAACTTTTTGCTGCAAAGCAAATAGGTTACCACCGGTTTTTCAAAACTTAGAAATAAAAATTTTCAAACAAAATAAAAACTTGTCAAGAGTTTGAAAACTTAGTTCGGAGTAGGGTATAAAACCCTATGTTGAAAGTCCTTTAATTTTGAAGACTAGATCTGAAACCTAGTAACCCAATACTCCTTCTCTATTTCCAACTCGAAAATATATTTTCTATAGCTTAGAAATACAAATTGATTTCTGTTTCGGAAATATGATATACCCATAGCTGGGAATAATGTATTTGGATTTTATGTGCTCTGTTAAGCTTGTTTAAATTTTGCTGGAATTCTTGGAGGATATTTGGTTCTCATTTGATTTGCATGTTCGAATTGAGTTGGAATTTAAAATACAAACAAACCTTGAACAGTGCCTGGAAATAATTTTCCTAGGTTCTGGAACACTATATCAACTCACATTTAAAAATTCACAATTTTTTTTAGATGTTTAATTACTATTTTAAGTAACCAGTCAATCTAACAAAATCGAAAGTCAAACGACAAGAACATGCACTTAAAATAATGTTGGAAAAAGTATACTTCAAGTGAAACCCTAGAAAATTTACAGAATAATAATCTTTCTTTCCTCAACCTTCACTAAAAATTTCATCAATTTTAAAGCTGCTCAGCTATGTCTAACAATCGCTTAAACCCCTCTTAGCCAAATTGGAAAATCAGCAAAACCACTGTTGTTCGCCCCTGATTTCTTCACCGCCCATGCCCTGCCGCTCACCTGCCGCCCCCTTTCCCCATCTTCTACACAGCAGCTTGTCCCCATGCCACTTCTCCCTTTTCTTCTTCATTGAGCACATTGGAGCTGTGCTCCTGGCTTCTTCATCTCCCCCCACCGAGCTCTCTTCTTCCTCCCCATGGAGCCAAGCCCTCCACTCCTTTGCTCGCCGGCCGCCTCCACTGGCCGCCATCTCCCTGCTCCCCGTCCTCGGCTCCTCCTCCCCTGGCCCGACCATGGCGCGCCGCCGCCCCCAGCTCCCCATCGGGCGCCGCCTCCACCACCCGTCCCCGGCCCGTCCGCTCGCCGCCATCGCCATGGCGCCGGCTGCCTCCATCTCCCTCTCCCCCAGTTGGCCGCCTCCCCAAGCTCCACTTCTTCCCTTCCCCTCCATTCTCCTTCTCCTCCACCAAATGGAGAAGCTCCTGGCCCCTCTCCTCCATGGCGCCAGCTCCTGGCTCTCCAGATCCGGCGTCTCCCCCGTGGCGCGCCCCCACTCATCTCCCCCAGCCGACCACCTCCACCGAGCTGCGCCGGCCCCCTCCCTTCTTCTCCCCATCCGGCGCTCTCTCCATGGTGCTCCCCCACGGCCGCGCCTCCTTCCACCGCCCGGCTCGGCTCCCTTCGTCTCCCCGTGCGCCGGCCACCTCCCCTTCGTCACCTCCAGTCGGCCGCCGCTCCTCGGCGCCAGATCCGCCGCCGCCCGGCCCGGATCCGCTTCTCCACCATCGGATCCGGCCATGGAGCCGCCGCCCCCGGCTCCTCCCACCTGGCACCAGCACGCGCCGGCCCCTGTCCGCCTCGGCACCAGCCCGCGCCGCCTTCACCTCCAGTGCCCGAGCGCCGTCGTCTCCCCAGCCGCACGGCATCGCCATCGGCCTCCTCGAGCTGCCCTTCGGTTCCCTCCTCTCTGCCCTCTAGATGTTTGTTGTAATGCCTCAGCGAAGCTCCTTGTTCTCTACAGGTTCGGCCGCTGCTCGCCTTGGCCGCGCCGCCTCAGTGTCGCTCAAGCAGCTCGTCGTCGCCATCGCCTCCCGGTCTTCTCCGCACACGGCAACGCCATTCGCCGCCTTCGGTTTCCCCTTGTGCTCTGTGTGTGTATGTCAAATGAGCACTGTAATTTAAATGGCAAGGGACGGTTTGATTTAGTGTAAAGGTTTAGTTGTCCAAAGCTTTATAGGTCTTTTGGATGAACTGTTAAACAGAGAAGTGATAGTTGCAAATCTGGTTTGGCAGTAGGTTTTCAAAACTGTTAAATAGCTAATTGAATCCTCTTCTTAAACCAACTATTGTTGCTGCCAAATTTTGGATGAATGTTAATTGTGTTACTCAATTGAGTTGGCAAATTGGTAGTTGAGTTTAAAGGAAGTTCAGTTTTTAACCACTTTAGTTTTGGAAAACTTGTTGTAGATGAATGAACTGTAACCTGAGAATTGTCAAAAGGCTAATAACTTGGCTACTACCAGAGCCTTTCTTGATGCAGTTAGTTAATTGGTCAGTTATCTAGTAGTAGTAACCTCATCTGAAGAACCTTTGTGGCTGTGAAATCCTAGAACCAATGCAAAACAACCAACTCCTTTTGTTGAAATGTTAAACAGAAACGTGAGAGCAGTGCTAGTGCTTTGTTGAGCTTTTAGGTCACTCAGTTTTTGCTTAACAAATGAGTATGTGAACTTGCTTTTGTCAGTATGATGATAACCCTTCTTGCTTTCTTTTCCTTAGAAGATTATTGTTCCTTTTGAGCTTAGACCTTTAGCTAACACTTAAACTAACTGAGGCAAGGATGGAATTCTGGGTTTGCTGTGTAAAGAAGTGAAGTCCAGTGCTTAAATTTGTGTGCTAATACTTAGTAGTCCTTAATAGCAATATGAGCATAAAACCACAATTGTGAACCTCATCGAGTTTAGTAATCATCCTTAAGCAATTTAATCAAAGAAAGCAAAAGTTAAACTAAAGGCAAGTTTAGAATGCAATACTTATCTATCTGTGAGTTAGGACTAATTCTAATGCTAAAGCTAATGAGTTAGATAATACTTTTGATAAAGCAATTCAAGGTGAAAACTCACTAGTTTGTTCTTAGCATAAAGTCTTAAGATCTTGGCCTAAGCCTTAACATCTTGCTCTCAGTAGAAAATCCAAAATGAATTATTTACAACACTAAATTGGCTAAAATTCAAAAATTAAATAAGTAATTCTTTTTAACTCCAAATGAAGTAAATCCAATTTTGCTGATCTTAGAATACCATGCTCTACCTGTCATAAAATTTTCACACTCAACAACCTCCTAGAAAATTGCGCGATGAACAGTACCCGAAATCAATTAAATTGGAATTTCAGCGATTGAAATTGTTTTAGCCATAACGTTTTCATACTTTATCCAAATTGAATGATTCTTGTTCCTAAATTCATTTAAAATCCCCTCTTCTGCTGTGTTAATTTCATGATTTTGGTTGACTTTGAATTTTTGAGCATTCTCGGTGTTATTCGCTCTTATTTACTCTTCTCGATTCTTTCTGTGAGGTTTCGACGATTGTATTCAGATATCTGAGTATTCTCTGCGGCAAAGAGTTGAGCATCTCTAGCAAGGCAAAGGCAAGCGCTTGATCATATCCGTTAATCCCATTACTTTCAAAGTCTAATACTTTGTTTAACTTGTATGTATGCATGCTTTTTGGCCAAAGTAATTTTTATCGATTAGAGGTAGCTATTCCTATTGCATTGTTGCCTCTAAATTGTTATCCTCGCCACAAACCATAAGTTACTAATATCGCCGTGAATTAGAGCAGGTGATTTATTTATGCTCTTTTATTATCTTTACTTGTTATGCTTAGCAATGCTTAGATAACGGTAGAAATGGGCGGTTGTTGACATTATGTCGATGACCTTGATCACACTAAAATTATTATTCCATTATGTCCTCTTGTGCTTTGTTACTTTGTAAACAAATAAACAAAAATGAAAATAAGATCATTATTGACTTGGGCACAATGGATGTTGGTGTGATTGTTGGGTGTGAATGGAATGGTGCCTAAGTCCCCAAGGACCTAGTTACTTGTGTCACTAAGCCAAGCGCTTTTGCGTGCTAACCACCACGAGGTGATATGGGACCTCTCTGACTAAGTACTTTGGGAGGTGTTAATTATGAGGTCGGTGGGTGTGTTAAAATAAATGGTGTGAATGTGTGTGTGGGATGGGAGCATTAGTAGACCGCTTAGGGTGACTAGTGCGTCCTTATCCCGTGGGTTGCGCTCTTAATTAGCATCATCCATTGGAAATGTCTCGTGGGACTTAGCTAGTCTTCAAGATACCAAAGGAAGTGTGCTAAATCATGTGGCGAAAAGGCCTCGACGTATGGGTACATTGGTACACCCCTCGCAGGTTAAAACTATTGAATAGCCTCGCCCTAGGTTATGGACATGCTTGGTAAGGTCGTGGCAAGAACTAGACTACAACATTTAATTAAAACTTGATGGGTTGGTATGAATGGATGTTCATACTATTGTTGTGGTGGCTATTGGGTTAGTCACTTCCAGTCAGTCTTTCTTGTTGTATTATTATTGTATCGTTGTTATTTCAACATTTAAAATGCTTTGTCAAATTGCTTTAAATCTATTACATTATTGCAAATGAAAACTTGCTTTATGCTAAAATAAGTCCAAAGCCTCATCCACTTAAATAAAGCTTGCATGTAGTTAAACTATAGTTACATTATACTACATCGTCACTCTATGAAAGTACATTATTTGTACTCATTTGCTTTGTTTAAGCTGTAATTGTTGCAGAGAAGAGGTTGATCCTCAAGGATTAACTTTTGTGAGTGATCTTCGCTTTGACGACTAGTCAAGGCGTCGGTCCGGCTTGCCTTGTGGGTTAAGGCACACTAATTGGCTCTTTTATTTATCGCCATCTTATGGCTTTTTGCTTCATTGTTATTTATCTCTTTAGTTGTTTAGTTGTTATTTGGCCGGTCGGCCTCTTTTGTAATAATTTCTATTATGTAAGTCGTTTGTTTAATCTAGTTCGTGCTTGGTTCTATGTTTGTATGGAATTGATGCATGATTTTGTAAAAGGGTGTATGTACAGCACTTCTGGGATGTACATATTTTCCCGAGGAACGGGATATTTTGTTTGTGATGCTAGGGTTAATGATAACTAAGCATTACAAGTTAAATACCCCGGGGTCTCACACGTATTCTATGACCTCTATGATGCTGCCTAAAGCAAGTGATATTATTTTACTTAGGAATCAAGGATCGGGAGGCAAGCTAATGGGAGATGAGGGTCCACGACCTGCCAGGAGGTCTTTCGCGACCTCCTAGGAGGTCCCAGCTCCACGACCTCCCAGGAGGTCTTCCACGAGGTCTTCCACGACCTCCCAGGAGGTCCTCCACGACCTCCCCAGAGGTCTCTCCCACGACCTCCTCCAGGACCTCCCTAGGATCACCCACGTGGACTCATCAGGACCACTCAGGACCTCCTCAGGAGCACCCATGTGGACTCATCAGGACCACTCAGGACCTCCCCAGGACCTTCCCGCTAAGACCTCCCCCAGGGCTTCCTCAAGACCACTCCAGGACTAGTCCCACGACCAGGTCTTCGACCAGTCTGGTCGTAGATGAGTTATAGAATATATCTTTTAGATGGAATCGGTTGTAATCTTTCCATAACTGTTTTAGGAAAGAATCTTTTGCATGATACGAGAGTTAAGAGATAGAGTTGACCTTAGGTCATGCGTGAGGCGGCCGCCATCCTGGCCTTTTCCCTTTATATAGTGGCCACCACCCTTAGGGTTTGGTGGGTTTTGTTAGATTAAAGTTTCTACTTTATACATCGCTTGCTTGTGCGACTAGTACAACTGACCTTGTCTTGGAACCCAAATTTGTTCAATAGATCTATCATTGTTCCTCAATTCATATTCACAAGTTCGTTGTTTCATCTATTTTTCTTGCTTGATTCTTGATTGCATGCGAAAAAAGACCTTCGTGGTCGTGTCGATCTCGCCATCGCAAGGTCGATAATCTAACGTGAAGTTGGTTCGCCGATTGCGAGTGCAATGGTAAATGCGCATGGTTGTAGCTTTGGATCGTGAGAGTTAGCTTCCATCAAATCAAGTGTATCATCCTCATCGAAAGATCGGGCCAACGTACCCATTAGGTGCCATCTCCCTGCACGAAAGGTGGAATGTATGCGTCTCCAGCCTCCACTGGTCAACCAACGCCGTTAAGCTACACCGATAAATATGAAAACCTCGATGTATAACCACCACCGCGACATCCTGCTCGTCCTCCCACATCGGCTCCACCATCCTTGCTAGGGAAGGTGGTGCCAACGCCTCTCAACCCGCGTCGAAAGTATTAAGAACATACATGAGTCCACCCACACAAGTTAGATCAAAATTGAGTATATGAAGGCCAGAACTACACATACCTAGGAACCCAACGTGGGTCCACACTCCATGCCCTTATGGGCGTGCGTAGCCGCAACACGCCAAGCTTAATGGGCTGCTCACCCTCCTAGGGGAGGATGGTACTGAGGAGGCTATAGTGAGTCACGTCAATAGCCGGGTCAAGCACTCTCGTCTGACCACTATCTGAGATTTCTGGGGCCATCATACTTGATAATTCAGTGCATACATTATAAACACTACGAAACATACACAAAAGGTAATAAGAGGGGGGCATATCTAATTAATTCAATTATTGCACCAAATTGAAGCTGACAATATTTTAATTAAGATCTGCACACCCTATGTAGCTACTCTGGAATTTTTATAGAATTTTTAGAGTTACCTGGCTATTTTCCTTGTTTAAAAGATATTCTTGGCATTTACAAAATATTTACCATACACAAATGAGAACCAAATTAAAGCTGATAATATTTTAATTAGGCTCTACACACCCTATGTAGCTACTCTGGAATTTTTATACAATTTGTACAACTAACTTGCTATTTTCCTTGTTTAAAAGGTTTTCTCGGCATTTACAAAATACTTCATCATGCACAAATGAGAACCAAATTGAAGTCTGAAAATATTTTAATTAAGATCCACTTTCACCATATGTAGCTACTCTAGATTTTTTAAGAATTTTTTAGCCTAGCTTGCTATTTTCCTTGTTTAAAAAGGTATTCTCAAGCATTCACAAAATTTTATCATAGCACAAATGAGAACCAAATTGATATCGAAAATATTTTAATTTGGCTCTACACACCCTATGTAGCTACTCTGGAATTTTTATATAATTTTTAGAGCTATCTTGCTATTTTCCTAGTTTAAAAGGTATTTTAGTATTCCAAAATTATTTACTGTAAAATGCATTAAAACCAAATTGAAGCTAAAAATATTTTTATTAAGATCTAAACAGCCTATTTAGCTACTCTGAATTTTTTTATAGAATGCTTAGAGCTATCTTGCTATTTTCCCAGTTTAAAAGGTATTTTCAGTGTTTCAAAATTATTTACCGTGGAAAAAATACTTCAAAAATTGAAGCGAGCAATATTTTAATCAAGGTCTAAACACCTGACGAGGATCTAATAATCCTCATTTTATCTTTTATCTATAATTCTTATTATGGGTAAATATGATGTCATATGGTCCCTGAGTATACCCCTTAATGTTATAAGGGAGGAGCCTACTAGGTGGTCGTAAGTTCTTCTACGACCACCCCCATAGTCGTAAGTTATGCTACGACTACCCCATAGTCGTAAGTATTGCTATGACTACCTTATAATCGTTAATTCTTCTACGACCGGGTCACCTCGACCACCTTATGATCAATTAAACCTCTGAGACAAGTGGGACCAATTGATTAAGAATTCAAATAGTCAATATCGTTGTTACTTCTAATAAGTAATAGCACATAATGTTCGTTATCTACGATATATAGTCATTGGCGATGTGGAGGAGTTATCTACGTGATTATTGCCAACATCGCTGAATTCATAGGATGTGATGAGGCGCCGCTTCAATCGGAGAAACCGCCACTCCTTCACGTACTATATAAAGGCGGCAATCGAGAAGGAAAGGGCCATCGAATCGGGCCATCGTGGAAGACAAGTACTATCATCTCAGAATAGGCTTAGTTTTTTCTCCCGATTGTTCGTAATACACTCAATACCATACACACGGAGTAGAGTTGTTATTCTCTTGAGAAGGCTGAACTCAGATAAAAATCCCGTGTCAATATCTGCGTGATTCCATTTTAGGAGACCCTCGAATCAAACAATCTTTACGTAGATCGGTTCTAAAACATCGGCCGGTTAGGCGCGTCGTGGGGATCTTCCTAATCTTTGTCAACATACTCTCTATTTTCCAAATCTCATGCACTCATGGCGGAGAATGGAGCGAGGAGAACTTGGTTCGACTTGGCGGTCTGTGAGACGTCGACATGGATGCGGCCGATTCTGAGCGGTGTTGACTCATCCGATGGTATCAAGCTACCTCCGGTGATCTTCCGCCCGAGATCCAGAGACAATATCACGATGGAGTTGAGAAGGATCTATATCCCCACAACAAGACGTCCAAGAGAGGAATCTACCCTCTCAAAGGACAAGGGTCAATCGACCAGGACTACACCAAGGTGGACTCACAACACGACGAGAGTTTTTCCTCGAAGTGTCCAAGTCCCCCTAAGGCGGTCCGACTTGGTGAGGCAAGTACTGGAAGCCACAATTCCAAGACTTCACCAGCATCTAGTGATCCTCTCTCTCCAGATGATGCGAGAGAGAGCGGGATCAAGCATGCTTTTCCTCAGAATTCGACCATCTCTCGCAGATCACATCTGCGGGACGGAGATAGTTATAACCCGTAGTTCCCCTACGGAGGATTACTCCAAGTCACCGGATGGTGTCTCTCAACTACTCCTCAAGCGGGAGGCCTCGAGCTAGTGAGAATCATCAGCTGGAGATCTTCGTCCCCTCCTGATCAAAGTCACTCTCCTAGAGACCGAGCTGAAGCGCCTCGAAGATCACGCACTAAGCCCCTCGTGGCGAAGCAAGACACCACCGATGGCGGACCACGACCAACACCTTCATGCACGCGAGGGAAATCTCGACATACTCGCGACTTCATTGAGGCGGTCTCAAGAGTCGACATGGAAGATTTTGAGGCTACTCGACGAAAAGAGGATTGCGATCCGTAAGAATTTACAGGCGCATTCAATATCGATCGAGAGGAAGCTCAAGAACTCTAGCACATCGCTGATTTGCTCGAGAATCAACTCGAGAACTTCGCCGAGGGCGTGATCGATCTCTTCATCGAGGAGATCGCACAAAACTTCGGTCCACGATGGCAAATTGGAAGCACCTCGGCGGCATCATTCAGAAGCCGTGAGTAATCGACTTCTTCAACTACCGGTCGATCGATATATCACCACGAAGGAATCGGCGCAACATGAGAAGTCGCATCGATCTCCTACTCGAGAGAAATGTCTTTGAGCGGTGATGATCAACAAACCCCTCGGAAGGTGATTGCTCACCATAATCGACATGGGAATCTACAAGAAGAGATGAACTACGAGAGTATTCCCTCGTAGGGCCGAGACCTATTACAGGTCAGGTCAACCTGTTACTGGGTATCGTCGAGCACGACCACCTGATGATATCAACCCTTTTTTTCTGCAAAGGAGGCGTCAAGAAGTTATTACTAGATGTCGGGCATTCTCGCCCGATCTTCGAGCTGTTCGCTGGCCACCTTGCTTTCGACCAGAGAACATGGAGAAATTTGATGGATCCCAAAATCCTATCGAATTCCTTCAAATCTACACAACAGCTGTCCGAGCAGGAGGAGGAGGAGAACATGTGATGGCAAATTACCTTCCAACTGTGCTCGAAGGGTCTGCTCGATCGTGGTTACTGAACCAACCACTCGAGTCGATCTATTCTTGGCAACACCTCTGCGACCTTCTACTGGCGAACTTTCAGGGCACTTACAATCGCCTTGGGAAGGAGGACGACTTGCACCGGATGAGACAGAACGACAACGAGACCTTGCGCCAATTCATCAAGCGTTTTAGTCAGGTTCGTAATTCAATTCCGGAAGTTTCTGATTCATCTGTCATCAGGGCTTTCAAGCAAGGAGTCCGTAGTAGAAGGATAACAGAAGATATTGCTTTAAATCCGCCTACCATTGTCACTGAACTCTTTGAGATGACTGATCGATATGCGACTGCCTCTGAGGCGGTCGAGTGGAACAACACAATCGATCGAGAAGACAATACCTCTCGAGAGCCAGGCGATATTGGTAAGAAGAAAGATAAGAAAGCAAAAAAGTCCAAGAACAATGCGAAGGGTCGAAACTCCAAGCCAGCAGCTCCAAGGAGGTTTTGGTTGTGAATGATAAAGAGCCACGCACCTCCAAGCCACACTCCGACCGAGGCAAAGGTAAGCGCCCCGATCGGAAAAATGATAAGCCTAGGTGGTGTCCTTTACATAAAAAGGAGGACATGACCTTCAAGAATCGCCGGGTCTTTCAACAAAGCTTGAAGACTACTACAACGACAAGGACCACTTCCCACTCTCGGCGGTAGGACAAGCGAGTGGTCATAAGTCCTCGGATGGCGAGGAGGAGATGCCGCTTCTAGGATCCATAACACACCGTCGAGCACATCTACGGGGATCATCGGCATATGAATCAAAGTGACAACAAAAGTCTGAGCGTGAGGTAAACTCCATAGATCCTCCTCTTGTTAATAAATTACGAAGTGGTCTCAAGTCACCATCTCCTTTGAGAAGGGTGATCGCCGATTCTTTGACTCGACTGTGTCGGTATCCGATCATGGTCGAACCCACCATTAACAATTGTCGGGTCAATCGAGTTTTGGTTGATGGTGGCAGCTCGTTAGATATTTTATTTACGAGTGCCCTGGACGAGATGCAAGTACCGAGGACTAAGGTAAGACCGGTACGATACTCTTTCCATGGGATCGTACCGGGATCTTCAGCCAAACCAATTGGCCAAGTTTCTCTTCCTTTAACATTTGGTTCACCAAGTAATTTCAGGATAGAGAAAATTTCCTTTGATGTGGTCGATTTCGATATAGCATATAACGCCATACTCGGACGACCAACTTTGGCAAAATTCCTAATGGCTACTCATTATGGATATCAATGTATTAAGATGCCAGGTCCCAAAGGAGTAATCACAATTCATTGTGACAAGAAGATGGCGCATACTGCGCTAATCGATCCCTTGAGATGGTTGGACAAATACCACTCGAGAAGAAAACGACCTTCGACTAGCAAGTCGAAGCCTAAAAACTGCACCAAAGCCGAACGACAAGGTCAAAGAGGTTCCTCACGGGCAGGGAGCCCCTCGATCGCTGAGATCGAGGATACTTCCTACCCAAGTAGGAAGACGCCCTCATCACCTTCCTCCGAGCTAACGCAGATGTTCGCGTGGCAAGCATCCGACATGCCCGAGTCCCGGGGAGGTGATCGAGCACATACTAGCTTTACTACGGCGACAAAGTACCCAGAAACAAAAATTACGGAGATTTGCCCTCGATCGATGAGATGCTATCAAATCGATTGGATAAGCTACTTAAAGCGGGCTTTATAAGAGGTCAACCATCGAGAATGGTTGGCTAATCTGTAATGGTTAGAAAGTCAAGCGGCAAATGGTGTATGTGCGTAGACTTTCTTGATCTTAATAAAGCTTGTCCAAAAGCGATTTTCCTTTACCTCGCATCGATCGGTTGGTTGATTCTCCGCAGGTTGTGAAATGTTAAGTTTTCTAGATGCATATTCGGATACCACGAGATCAATATGTGCCTAGACGATGAAGAAAAGATCAGATTTATTACACCATTTGGTATATTTTGCTATGTTAAAATGTCATTTGGTCTAAAAATGCGGTAGCTTCTTTTCAGCGCTTGATGCAATTGACTTTTTCATCTTAGCTAGGCGAAATCTGAGGCCTATGTTGATGATCTAGTCGTTAAAAGCATGAAGAGACTTAATCATATTCTTGACCTACAAGAAACATTCGACAACCTCGAGAAAAATCGCTTAAAACTCAATCTGAGAAGTGTGTGTTCGGAATCTCTTTAGGAAAATTGCTTGGATTCCTAGTATCTATACGAGGATCGAAGCAAATCCTGAAAAGATAAAGGCCATTCTCCAAATGCGCCCTCCGACCACAAGGAAAGAAGTCCAAAAACTCACGGGGTGCATGGCGGCTTTAAGTCGTTTCATCGCACGACTAGGAGAGAAGGGACTACCTTTCTTTAAACTTCTAAGGAAACACGAAGGTTTTGAGTGGTCGAAAGAGGCAAACGCTGCCTTTGAGGATGTCAAGAGGTACCTTACACAGTGCTCTATTCGGTCTCTCGAGGCGGAAGAAATACTCTTAATTTACCTAGTCGCCACGCCACAGAGCAAGAAGAAGATTAGTCGTAGAACGTGAAAATACATAACGACCGGTTTACTACGTAAGTGAAGTTTTACACGGGCCTAAGGCGTTACCCTCGTCCAAAAGCTTCTATATGCCCTCCTCATGTCTTCGAGGAGCTGCGGCATTATTTTGGTGCACAAAATAGTTTGGCGTCCCGAGTTTCCTTGGGAGCCGATCCTCGAGAATAGGGAAGCAATGGGGCGCATGGCAAAATGGTCGATCGAACTTGGGGAATTTGACATCCATTTCGTGTCGAACGGCAATCGTTAAATCCAGATCTTGGCGAGACTTTGTCGTCGAATGGACAAATCTGAACTCATTCAGGATCCCCATCTGATTCCCACGACCCGATGATCGATGTACTTTGACTCGTCGCTTACTTTAAGTGGCTCGGGTCTGGGTGGTCTGGTATCTCTACCGGAGAGACCTTAAAGTATGCCATACAATTAAACTTTCGGGCCACTAACAACGTGGCGAGAATATGAAGGTTTGCTAGGTGGCATCTGAAAGCGTGAAGCGCTCGATTCGCCGACTACTCGTGAGAGAGACTCTCAACTAGTCGTGAATCAAGTCGGAAAAAAGCACGGTGCTCTAACTTGACAATGTCTCGGTATTTATCGGAAGTCGTAAGCTAGAAAAGCATTTTTAGGTTTGAGGCACAATTCATCCCTCGAAAGGATAATTTCCTCGCGAGACCCGACTTGCTCAATAGCTTCTTCCCGATCTGAGTACCAAAAGGAGTCTTCTTGGAACAACTCGAAGCCGTCAGCAGTCGACAAACCAGAGACACCTCCTATTGAGACGACCTCTCTAGAATACGAGGATACATGGATGGCGCCCATCTATGAATATCTTCGAAGGGTTCAGACAGAAGACGATCTTGAGCTAGATCGCTTATCTGAAAAGCCAAAATGTATACTTTGGTTGAAGGAGTCCTCTATAAACGAGGTACTCAAGGGTGCTCATGCGATGCATTCATGAGCGCGAAGGATTAACACTCCTTCACGACATACATGGTGGCATCTGGAAATCATGCTTCCTCTGAGCGTTGGTGGGTAAGGCCTTTCGACAAGGTTTTCTTGTACCAATGACCTCTTTACGATGCTAAAGAGTTGGTTAAAAAGTGTGTTCAATGCCAATTTCATAGCGAGCAAATACACCAACCAGCTCAGGCTTTACAAACAATACCTCTATCTTGTCCTTTTGCAACCTGGGGTCTCGATATCCTAAGACCGTTCCCCAAAGCTCCAGGAGGTTTCGAGTTCCTTTTTGTGGCTATTGATACGTTCACAAAATGGATTGAAGCGAACTTGTATTTCGGATAACAACGAAGCGGCAAAATGGTTTATGATGAGATCGTAATTACTCGATTTGGAGTACCGAGTCGAATAATTACAGATAATGGTAAGCAATTTTTGAGCGCAAAATTTTAGGAATTTTGCGATGAGTTGGGCACTAAGTTATGTTATGCTTCTATGGCCCATCCTCAAAGTAATGGGGCAGTCGAATGTGCAAACGACCAAATAATGAGAGGAATTAAGATCCGAGTCTTGACCAGCTCATCAAACGCCGGGGCTTGGGTACAAGAATTACCCTCAAGATACGGCGGTTAAATGCGACTACCGGTCGGCTCTGGTGAAACACCATTTTTTCGGTCTTGAGTGAAGCCATGCTTCCTCCTAACTAAAGATACAATCAACACGAGTGAAACTTTCAAAGACTCAAACCAGAACAACTTCGAAGCGGATGATATTAATCTACTCGTAGAAAGGAGAAATCAGGCTTTAATTCGTTCAGCAGTCTACCAACAAGCCCTGCGCAGATATTATGATCGTAAGGTCCAACCTCGCAGCCTTGCTGTAGGTGACTTGGTATTGAGACTCTGCCAATCCAAGTCTAATCGGAACAAACTTTCTCCCAAGTGGGAAGGTCCTTACACAGTGGTCGAAGTGACTCGTCCAGGGTTGGTACGATTGGCAATAGAAGACGGCCAGGTTCTCTCAAATTCTTGGAACATCGACCAGTTACACAAGTTTTATGTGTAACTAATCGTTCAGACAATAAAGACTCAGGTTTTCTCTACCTCTATTGTCCTACTTTTGAGTAGTGCTTTCATAATCTTTCGACTATATTCCAAACACCCAGTTTCCTTTACACTGGTCCAAAGGTAGGTAACATCACCTAGTCGAAGCCTCTCCTTTCGCATGTGGTCACTCGCCCACTAGAAGGAGCTTCCTAGTATCGACTCGTTACTCACTTTTGCCGCCAACACAAAGAGCTCGGGTTCTATTTAGTCGAAATATTTTTGAAAGCCAACTCCTTTCACCTTAGATTATTTCTTCGGTTCTTTTGAAAAGTATTCTAAGCAGAGTGCACTTTTTAAGATTTATTCAGCTGCCTTTGGTGTATTCGATTCGTCTCAACTAAGTCGGAGGAAGAAACACATCTAGTCGAAGTCTCTCCTCTCTGCACGTGGTCCTGCCCACTAGAAGGAACTTCCTAGCATCGTTCAGTTTCCTACTCTTGCTACCAGGACAGACTTATCGAGTCCTCCAAAGAAGGGCGAACGAATTTTTTGAAGTCCTCTGGATGTTTGTTTAACTCAAGTTGCTGTTCTCGATTTAATTAATCTAGTCGGAGATGGTAACATCACCTAGTCGAAGACTTTCCTCTCTGCACGTGGTCCTGCCCACTAGAAGGAACTTCCTAGTGTCGATTCGTTCCCACTTTTTCGACCAGTGCATGACAGTCGTGACCAGGAACTACAAGTTAACCAAACCTCTCTGTTTTGAAACCCTTTTAACACTATTTACTTAGTTTGTCTAAACAAACTAAGCAAATAATCGGGGCTAGGATAAAGTTATTAATTTGACTTCAATTCTTAGTCTATTCATTCATTAATTATCTTTTGAGTTACTAACTACTCGACAAGATGATTTGCGGGAAAAAGATGGATTATATAATACATCAACAAAAGCTTGTTTTTCACAGTTTGTTACAAACTACTCAAGAGGAGAGCCCAACGCATCTCCTCCGAAACCTTCCGCCAATCGATTGCATTTCTTCTCTTAGACGACTTGTATACGCCTCAGAGGCGATCGAAGTCATCTTCAATGGGTTGCATATTAAGGCTGGGGTCATGAGCTTTAAGTTTTGCCAATGCATAACTTATTGCGATTCAGCCGCCTCCTTTATCGACTTCGGCTTTGGTTGGTCTTCATAGTGGTCATCGGTTCTTGCAAAGTCCCGACTTGTTCCCCAATAGTACTTACATGGCAAATTATCGTATCATCTTGAGGAGCTTTTCCTCGGTCGTAGCTCACCAAGTACATTGTTCAGAGTGTGATATTGCCTTGAAGGTTAATCTTCATCGCCTCCATCTCTTGTTGGAGTGCAGTCGAAGCCTCGCGGAGTTGTTTGTTTTCGACCACTTGCTCTGAAAATAATAAGACTGGTCAAGTAAAAATAAACTCCCAGAGGAAAAGAAAACAAAAATAATCACAGGTAAAAGATTTCCTTACCTGCTAGTCGGGAATCCAACTTCTTGATTTCTTCATCATGGGAAGCAATGGTCTCAGCATGCCTCTTCTCCCATGATTTAATGTCCTCTACATTTGCCTTAGCAATGCAGACAGTCTCGTCATAAATCATGGTTTTATCCCTGACCTCAGTTTCGAGCCTTCCCAGTTCAAGGTCCATTTCTAAAAAAAAGGGAGTAAGAAAAGGGAAAGAACTCGTAAAGGACTGCAGGTAAAGAATTGCTTACCTGATAGTCGGGATTTTAACCTCGTAATTTCTTGATCTTTATCCCTGGAGATACGAGAAATCTCGCGAATGACCAAAGTTTTATCTTGGACCTCATTCTGGAGTTTTCTCATATCATCTTCTTTTTCTAAAAGAAGCAACAATCAGGTAAAGATCAACAACATAAGCAGTCTTAAGTTCAGCACTTATGGTTTATCCTTTCCTGCGCTTTTTCAGTTGTAGAGTTAGCTTCTTTAAGCTTCCTCAAGAGAAATTCTACTTTTTTCCATAGCTTTCTCGACTCCTCTTTTTCATAATCGAGCGAGTCGGCCAGAGTCTTTTCGTCGCTATTTAACCTGTAAAGGTTAAAAGTGGACATGAACATTATTAAATTAGTCGTAAGTTCTTCTACAACCATTTATCCAATCGTAAGTTCTTCTACCACCATGGATCTAGTCATAAGTTCTCCTACGACAAAGCATCTGGTTGTAAGCCTTTTACGACTGGCACCTAGTCGTGAGCTTTTCCACGACAAACCCCGTAAAGCACTAAATAAGTAGTCCAGTCGAAAACAACTACGAAAAATAGTGACTTACCACCTCTCTCGCTGCTGTTTGCGAGAGTTCCTCTTTCTATCGTGGCTCTAGAAGTTGTCGGTGATATTCACCAACAACGCAATTTGTTCTAGAGCTTTTTGCAAAAAGAAAGACAGTGAGAAATAAAGGAAGACCACATGTATAAGTATCATTAAATACTTACACTCATGGTTGATCGAGCAAATATCGAGTAAACCAGCTCTGGATTCTTGACTTTTTGTCCACTCTCTCGACTTGATCCCACAAACTTTCTCAAAGGCGCTCATTGTCAAAAGTTTCCCTCTATTGGGAATATCTTTGGGATGAGGACTCGATGGCGAGATCTTAAGCGAAGACCCCACTATGGGCGAGGGCCAAAGAAATCGAATGTAAATTGAAGTATTCCTCATCTTGATTACAAATTGCGATTTCTCTTTGAATACCGGAAGGAGGTCTCGCAACGACTTCCTTTCCCAAGACGGTGGTCGGTACATCACCACCTTAGGCGAGAGAGGCTGCTGCTTGTCTCTCTTGGTTCACGACCATTTACGAAGTCGTAGTCAGTAACCTCGATAGTAGTGGCTGCTACCTCAGTAGTTGTAGCCGCTACCTCAGTGGCCGTAGCTACGACCTCAGTGGTTGTGGTAACCACTTCAGGAGCCACGACTTCTTCCACAACCTGGGCTGCGGACGATCCTTCGACCACTTCTACTGATACCTCTCCAATTGTTGGAGAGGCGGTAATGGGCTTCTCGATAGAAGCCTCCTCGAGGGTCAAGGAGTCGCTAAAACCACAAAAGAAAAGCAAGTCAAATTGTGAAAAGCAAAAGGTAAATGCTGTTCTTACACTTTAGCTCGTTTCACATACCTCTGCATTCTGGACTTGATTAGAAACTTAGAAGCTATCTTCCCGACGGAAGATTTCTTCGACTTCTTTTCTACGACCACGTCTTGTCGTAGCTCAAGTTGGAGAATAGGCTTGGCCACGACCACGTCTAGTCGTGAATCTTGAACAGGAACCATCTCTCTGGTCTCCTGATTTTCCGGAGGGCCGAGATCAGTCTCGACCACTCCAAGAGCAGCGCTACCCTCAATGGTAGGCTCGACTGGATCAGCGTTGTCCTTCACAAAAGATATAAACTCCTTCCAGTTCTCCTTTTCTAGTTGCTTGACAAAACTAGAAGTGGCAGAAACTGTGAAAGCTTTCTTGTCATAATAAAAAGGTACCTTGGCCTTGTGGGCTTTACGCCTAAGAGGTTCTTCAACCTCCTCGGTCTCCTCATTTGCGCACTGATCTCGGCTTCACTGCTATGTCTGTGTCCTTGGCCTTGCGGGCCTTGCGCCTAAGAGGTTCTTCATCCTCCTCGGCTTTAGTTGTTTCGACTTCGGCTTCTCTCACGGCCGTGCGTGCCGCAGACCTTCTTGAGACCCGGTGAAATGAGGGACTTGAGCTTGATCCTCCCTTGTCGGCGACTCTTGTAAGTCGGCGCTTTTTAGCTCGGAGGAGAGCCCCCTTGTCCTTTGTCATCCTTAAGCCAATGGTTATCAGATTCGACCTCTTCGTCGTCCGCGGGAAGAAAAACAAAAAGAAGAATCAATGACCGATCGTAAGTTTTTCTCGACCCGATTACCTAGTCGTAAGCTCTTCTCGACATTTCCTCGATTGTAAGATTTTCTCTGATCACTACCTGAGTCGTAAGTTCATTCTCGACTATGAAGTCTAAGGATAAAATCAACTTTTGATTACCTTCAGAGCACCATCTTTTCCTCTGCGGATAAAACCGCAAGGATTTGAGGAACCGCTATTCCGAGTGGCGGAGGCTTCTCACAAACGAGTTTGACTCGAGCGTCAATCTCTGCCTGTGAAAGATCTATGTAAAATGGATAAAGATATTCATTAGACAATTTTGAAGAAGACCTGAATTGAGAGTTAAGTTGAAAAACTACTTACCCTCCTTGTAGTCCCTGGTCGGGTCTTTTGGCCCCGTGTACTTCCACATAGGAGGTACTCGTTTCTTCAAAGGGCTAATTCGACGTGTGATGAAATCCTTCACCACATGCCATCCAGTTAATCCCTCTGCTTTCAAATCTTTGATGGCTTGAATATAGGGAGTAATCCGGTGATATCACGGGAATCGAATCCCGAAAGCTTTCTTTTACACCTTCCCTCGAAGGTAAGGCTGTCTTCTCGAAATGACTTTCGGTAAAACCACCTCTTCCTCCATCCCGCCACGAAGACCTAGTGAACATCTGAATATACTCCTTCGACTTCTGTCATGGAGCTTGAGATCGCAACTTCCAAATATCGGTTTGTCGAGCCATTCGTAGAAATATTGAAAGAGCTCAAGGTCATTTGGAATTCCCAGTCGCCTCACATAGATACACAAATACGCTTAACATTGTGATGGAATTGGGACCAAGATTCACCAATTCCACCCCAAAACATTCGAGTACAAGTGTGAGAAAGGGGTGAGCAGGCAATCGAAGACCACACTCTGTCGCTTTGGAAGAGCGGGATTTGCTCATCCTCTACCCCAATGACCATTCTTTGCTTATCGCCATAAACCACTCCACGAGAACTTTATCTGGAATCTTCCCAGCGTTGACAAGGGCTTGCATCTTCACCGTATCCATCTCCGACTCGGCCCATTCAGAAACTCTCCCAGCCATTTCTCTCAAAAGGGGGAAATTTTTGATTGAGTTGGTGGCAGAGAAGACAAGAACTTGATGAACAGTGGAACGATTTGGGGAAAAGTATGAACATAAGTCTTACCCCCGGTAAGTATTTATAACCGTATACCTTGAGCCGAAGGCTTGGCATTCCAAAGGTTGCCATCGTTTCGGGAACCGCTCCAACGGACAGGTTAACGGGTGTCATTTGAAATTTCCTAATGTGTCCGTTTAAGAAAATCAGGTTTGCTTTTACACCTCAAGCGAAATTACTTCCTTGGTTAGATCCTTTTTGACCAAAGGAAATGTTAATCGGAAATGTTTTTCTTCCGATCACCATACTACGACCACCTCGTGATCGTAGGAGTGTTCTACGACTAGTTGATAGTCGTAAGCAATTTTCTTGACCAAGCATATTTCTGGTCAAAGTAGTACACAAATGACGAAGAGTTTTTCCTTCGACTATTTTTCTCGACCCTCACGTGGCTGTAAATTTCTATAACTCCATTACCAAGTAAGTTGCTTTCACTTGAAGCTGGGGGGCTAGATGACGAGGATCTAATAATCCTCATTTTATCTTTTATCTATAATTCTTATTATGGGTAAATATGATGTCATATGGTCCCTGAGTATACCCCTTAATGTTATAAGGGAGGAGCCTACTAGGTGGTCGTAAGTTCTTCTACGACCACCCCCATAGTCGTAAGTTATGCTACGACGACCCCATAGTCGTAAGTATTGCTACGACTACCTTATGGTCGTTAATTCTTCTACGACCAGGTCACCTACGACCACCTTATGATCAATTAAACCTACAGACAAGTGGGACCAATTGATTAAGGAATTCAAATAGTCAATATACACTGTTACTCTGCGAAGTAATAGCATGTAATGCTCCATTATCTCTAATATATATTTGTTGGCGACGTGGAGGAGTTATCGCCGGTGATTATTTCCAACATGCGCCCATTACGAGGATGTGATGGCGCCGCTTCAATCGGAGAAACCGCCACTCCTTCACGTACTATATAAAGGCGGCAATCGAGAAGGAAAGAGGCGATCAAATCAAAGCCATCGGAAGACAAGCACTATCATACTGTAATAAACTTAGTTTTTCTCCCGATTGTTCGAGAATACACTCAATACCATACACACACGGAGTAGGGTTGTTATTCTCTTCGAGAGAAACGAACACAATATAAAAATCCCGTGTCAATCTCTCTGCGTGATTCCATTTTAGGAGACCCCGAATCAAACAATCTTTACGTAAGATCGGTTCTAAAACACCGACAACACCCTATGTAGCTACTTTGGAATTTTTATAGAATTTTTAGAGCTATCTTGCTATTTTCCTAGTTTAAAATGTATTTTTAGCGTTTCAAAATTATTTACAATGTAAAAAAGACTACCAAATTGAAGCTCACAACATTTTAGTTAAGATCCGTACACCCTATCCCTATTCTGGAATTTTTATAGAGTTTTTAGAGCTATCTTGCTATTTTTCTAGTTTAAAAGGTATTTCTAGCATTTCAAAATTATTTACTGTGTAAAAACGACTACCAAATTGAATATGGCAATATTTTAATTAAGATCTAAACACCATATCTAACTACTCTGGAATTTTTATAGAATTTTTAGAGCTACCTTGCTATTTTCCTAGTTTAAAAAGTATTTTCAGCATTTCAAAATTATTTACCGTGTAAAAATGAAAACCTAGAATTTTTTTTAGCTTTATTTGGTATTTTTGCATATTAATCTAAAGCATTCATGTACTGCACCCTAAATAACATCTATACGATAATCTAAACTACACACAGCTAAAATGATGTACTACAAAAGACTACACTACACCTAAAATTATCTAGTAACATCAATTCTATGTCGCTAGTTCAATTTGCTAACCTACCAGAGTTTCGGATTTAATGACAAAGTTATAAAATATTTACCTGCAAAGTGGGCGATGGGATCTACTTCCCCCTCTCTCTCCCTCACTTCTGAGCCAAGCGAGGCTTCACTCGTCACTTTTCCCTCTCCTCTCCCTCGTCTCCCTCTTCTCTTTTTTCTCGAAATTGAAATGAGTTTTGGGCTGAATTTTTGGGATTTTATAGCCTGAGACCACATCATCTGTCGCTAGATGAAATGTTGATTTGGTCATTGTACACTTCACATCGCTAAATGAAATGGCGGCAAAGTGTTTGAACCGGCGATTGTGTATTTACTACCTTCCTGTCGCCATTTGAACCGGCGACAGACTTCTGTCATCTTTTGGAATGGCGACAGGAGGCTATTTTTGTTTTTACTATTAATTTTTGTAATTTTTAATTAAAATAATATTATTTTTTAAAAATTTGAAATTACATGGTGTGTGTTCCTGTCCTCCAATAGAATGATTGTATCGAAAGGGTTTATCACCATGTTTATGGGTAGCAAGGTGTGATGCCAACTTTTCTACCTGTGTTGAGTTTTTGTAGGCTTTATCACCATGACTGTGGGTAGCGTGGTGCGATGCCAACTCCTCTACCCGCGTTGAGTTTTTGGTTGTTGACATGTCATGTGCTTTGACATGTTGATGTGCTGTTGTTCGAATCGTCAGGCATGAGCATAGTTTTCAGGATCATAGCGTGTGGTTGGGTGAATCAAGTGCCGTAGGTTACCGTAATAGAGACGATGGTTGGTGGTATCATTCATCAAGTTGCACGGATCCATAAATTATTTCGCACAGCTTACAGTTCGTGAAAATCGGGCCAAAAGCACAAGGGCACGGTTAACCCCATAACCCCATATTAGTGCCCATATAACTACCACCGATGCCAAGATGCTCCGAGATGAGTAGTTACATGACATTTACTTAATGTACAATTATATGACATTTACTTGTACGTTTTTATTCTCTTGTATATTTTTTCGCAATTGATTGTCTTGTTAGTTATGTAGGATTGTGCATACGATATGTTGAATCTATTTGGTGTTATTTTTAACTTATTTTTTCTGCATTGATAAAACTTGTTATCTCATACGCACATGATTTTAATGTGAAACACCTATTGGGGACTATATACCACTATTATTGTAAAACCATCAAATATTGAGCACGGTTACATGTTTTTGTTGCCATAGCATCCTCAGATCCTCATATAAACCTTGATGTCCTAACCTCCCAGTGCCGTGTCGAGGATAAGGCCTACTCCTCCTCGGTCGTCTCCTCTCGTCGACTCATCTTTATCTTCGATGCGTCCTGCTTCGTCATCGCTGGTGCCTCCGCTGTCCATTGGCTGTAATGCGACACCATCAAGATGCGTGACCTTTACCAAGAGAAAGATGTCGCTCATGACTGTTTCCTCGTGGGCGGCGACAGGATCAACCAGAAGGCATCAACCTGCGTCATTGTGAGACGCGTGGCGGCTGGTCCTAGCTTTGAAGCCAAGACTTTCGTCGCGTCCTATAAGTCAGCTTTACGCTTGTTTGGAACAGCTTGCTATTCTCAAAAACGGTTTTCGGTTGTGCTGCGAACGACTAGGTTGAAGAGATTTGGTGTTTGATTGTCTGGCTTTTAGGTAGGCTGGCTGCAGCTTTCAAAATGAGAAATGTCTGAAATGCCCCTGAGGATAATAACGGCTTGTTTGATGTCGTTTAACGCAATTAACAACATTTAATGATAATTAACGGCATTTAAAGACAATGAACAACGGACACAATTGATGATAACTAACACAATTGACGACATTTAACAATAATTAACGACGACGATCGCAATTTACGCAATTGATCATATTTGATGATGATATACCGCGATTAACAACAATATACTGCAACCACGTAATAAACCGCAATTAGCGTATTTAACAACAATTACTACAATAAACATTTGTTACAACCAATAATTATTAACAACAATTATTACATAAACAATTATTACGTAAATAATTATTGCAATAATTAATTATTAAAAACAATTTATTACAGTGAATAATTAATACACCTAAGAATTAATTAATTAATTATTACAAATCATTAATTTTACAACCGAAAAAAGAAAATAAAAAGAAAAATCGAGCGCGGTGGTGGCTAGGGTTAGCCACTGCCAAGATGGCGAGATGGTGGCTCAGGGGATGTAACATCCCAATTTTCTAAACTTTAAAAATCCTTTAAATAGTTAGTATGGAGAAATTTACCATTTGGATTTATTTGAATTTAATTCAAAAGCTTAATTATGGACTTTGAATAACAACATAATTTAATATGATTAAAGTCGACATCAATAATAAGCAAAACTATTTTTTTTGGATTCTACATGCTTGGATATATTTTCTAGATTTTTCTAGAATTTTTCCAAGTTCATTTGCTAATTTCTATTGCTTATTTGAATTCTCTGTATTTTATAAAATGGAAAAGCTATTAAAATCTCTTAAATAGTGTTCAGGCTGATTCCTATTCGGCCCAATTCCTATTCTTTTGCGTGCGGCCCGTTTCTCGGCCCGTTCCCTCGCGCAGCCCAACCCGCCCCTTTATCTGTGGCTGTCCGTTTGATCTTGGACACTCGGATCAGAGCCACGCTCGCGCACATTTCATTCGCACCTCCATCTCCCACTGACCGGTGGCCCCGCTGAAATCATCGTCCCCGCCGCACCTTCTTCTCCGCAGAGTCCAGCCCGAGCCCACCATTGTCGCGCCCTCAAGCTCCATCCGACAAAGGTGGAAACGGCCCCGTTTCTTCGTGCGGATGACTCCATCTAGAAGCCTTATCCTTCCCGCACCCGTTTCAATTGAATTCAAAATTCGAATTCGTGTCTATCCCCTATTTCTTCACGAGTGTGTTTCGGGTTGTTTTGGTCTCCGCCACATATACGCCGCCCTGGTGTAGGATCAAGGATAATCGACTAGAGGGGGAGGTGAATAGGAGGTTTTAAAACTTTTTAACAATTTAATAAATTTAGCCAATTAACAACTTAGTCTAAGCAAGATATGATTCTAGCTAAGCAATTTTAACACAAGAAATAAGCTAGAAATATAAATGCGAAATATAAAGACTAGAAATAACCACAATGACACAACGATGTTTTTCCCGTGGTATCAAAGACTTGCCGGTCTTCACTAGTCCACATTGAGGAAGCTTGATCAACTCAAGCCGGCTCCACGAATTAAGCCTTCCCTCGATCACTAATGGTAGCTCTTCTCCTCTCCGGATAGGCGAGCTCCAACCTTCACAATTTGCCCGGGTCTTCTCACAATCTCCTTCGAGAAGATCACCGAACCAAACTCCAAGCCGTCTAGGAGACGGCAATCTCCAATAGTAATAGAGCAAGAGATCTTCACTTGAAAGTACTCTAATGCCACAATGATCAAACTCAACTAAATGCTCTTGGAAAAACCTCAACTACCTTTGCAAAAGGAATTGAATGCTCTCAATGAGTAGGAAACAATGCAAAGGGCTCAAGAGATGTTTAATGAGGTTCAACAACACTTCTAGCTGCAGTGGGTGAGGTATTTATAGCCTCCACCCACTGCACTACTAGCCGCTAGCACGAAATCCCCAAATTTTGAAAGCGCACAAATCAAGGCAATAGTGCGGTCGGTCTGCCCTGCCAGAATGGTCGTTTTTCCTCCTCTGAAACGCATTAAATGCACTGGGAAAAATAGCCATTACGGTGACCCCGGTTAGACCGCAGGCAAACTCGTGGTTAGTCTGGCCTACAGAAAAACGGAAAACACTTAACACACTTACTGGAAAAAGCTGACCGCTTGGAAAATCCGGGAGTGCGGTCAGTCCGCGAGTATGCCAGTGGTTAGTCCGGCCTCAAGATTTCAAGCGAAAACCAAGAATTCTCTTCTCTGGAAAATGCTGACCACGTCTAAGACCCAGGACCCCGATCAGTCTGGCACTTAGCCGTCGGTTAGTCCGGCCCAGAAGGTTTTTCAACAAAACCAGGAAAACCACCTTCTGGAGAAAGTTGACCGTCTGTTTTGGTCCAAGACCCCGGTCAGTCCAGACATGTACCGTCGGTCAGTCCGGCCTCCAAAAATTTTTAGCAAATTTAAATCGAGGCCAAACCAAAAACAAATCTAAGATTAAACCAAATATGATTTGAGCAATTGTGGTATCATTTACTTTCAAGGTACTCAATTCTTGAACCCTCTTTATAGTACGGCTGTCTAGCCTATAACCCGGTCTTCCAACCAATTCACCTAAGACCGGTAAAATAAAAAGATCCTAGACTATTGTACCTTGTCTTTGAGCCAAATGATCTTCATGTAATCCTTTCGCGTGCAATTCCAGGTCATCAAAAGAACCAATGGGACTTAACCATGTAAATACTCAATAAGCACGTTAATCCCATATTCACATATTATCATTAATTACCAAAACAATTTTTAGGGGCCTAGATGCTTTCAATCTTCCCCTTTTTGGTAATTGATGACAACACAATTAAAGTGAAAGAGATTGATTTGAATATATTACTTGTTGTGAAATGAGTATATATTCTTTTGATGACTTAACAACAAAATAATTCTTGCAATAAGCTTTAAATGAGTTTTAAGAATTATTTCCTTGTTAAATCCTGATTAAAGAAAGCTCCCCCTAAACATGTGCATATAAAAGGTAGAGAATTTTTGCAAGCACATGTAGAGATTTTTAGAGAATTTTGGTGGAGTTTCTTTTACATAATGGAACTTGAGGAAATGCAACAATATATGAACATTATAAACAAGGCATTTCAAGAGAGTAACATAAGCTTAAGGATATCCAACAAGTTCAACAAGATAAAAACCATAACAATGTTTTAAACCGATTACAAGCACATAAGTACATAAACATTCAACCATGCTCATAAACGGTAGAACATTAAGAGTATATAGAAGAGGTTCAATAAGCTTACATAGATAACAAAAGAGAGCAATAAGCTTATCCTCTAACTATTACACACAAAAGTCCAACAAGCATTCAACAACCATAATAGATATCTAATATAGAGTATATAGGACTTCTCCCCCTTTGGCATCAAATACCAAAAGCTACGAAGTAGGGGGAGGAGGAGGAGCGGCAGTCGACGTGGAAAGGGCTGCAGGAGGAGAATCAATGCGCCGACGCCGAGAATAAGTGACAGTTTGCTCGATCGACGAGACGCGAGTGGTCATCTCAGCAATGTTGGTCTGAATCTCCGAAACCCAACCAATCATCTGATCCAAGCACTGAAGCACAACAGAGTTGGACTACTCCACGGCTGCCTGGCGAGAGTCCAAAGACTGAGTGGTACTTCCTAAGGCATCCATGCGATGATCCAGAACCTCTAAGTGATGATCCACTACATCGAAGCGAGACACTATCGTGTTGATGCCAGTGTGCAGAACCTCCAACAATAGAGGATCAAGTCCACCCTGCTGCTGAGGGGCGGGCTGAGGAGAAGCTGGAGCATCAACAACGGGGTGAAGAGGCCTGTTCCTCAAGTCTCTCTGGTGGTCGCCTTCTGGCTTGTACTACTTGTGAGGAAAGGGAGTGGCACCATTGAAGTCAGTTGTTCTGAGAATTAGCTGCATGATGTAAGGTACATAATACATTCTCTTTCCCAAGTCACCTTGGCAAGATTGCAACTCAGTCAAAATTAGATGCATAATATCAAACTTCTTTCCTTGCATCACATAATCTATGACATTCCAGGCATGACCTCGAATGGCGTCATTGTTGCCGCTCCTGGGCAAGATGGTGGCCCTGATAATCCTGTTAATGACATTAGGAAGAGGTCTCAGACCGGCAACCTTACTAGGGACAACTCCAACATAAGTAGGTTCATAGAACTGAGTCTGTTCTGGAGTTTGTAAAGCGGGCTCAAGGTGAATCTTGACATACTCACGTGCTGGCAGATTGAGGGCCTCCTCAAAATGACGCTTGGTGGTCATGTAGCGCACCGAGCCTGTCATCCATGTCACAGTGGCTAAATTAGATGGAATGTGAACTGTAGCATAAAACTAACGGATTACCTCCTCATTGAAGTTACACTTGATGCTAACAATTCCATCCAAGCCAGCATTGTGAAAACGAGAATACAAACTTGCATACCGAGTTTGCTCATTGAGATAAGACCAATCAATGTATTTCTGAATAGCAAACTACTTGTGAAACACCACATGATTATAGCAATCTTCTTGAAATAAGGAGTGAAACCGCTCATCTGTAGCTGTCTTGGGCTGCCCATATGGAGATTGCTTCCTGAGTTGCTTGAAATCATCATTTCGGATAGACCAAAGATCCACACGAGGTTCAGGTGGAAACTCCTGCTCAGCATCATCCTCTTCGGCCATGTGGTCGCTAGCACTCGGCACAGAGGACAAGGATGGCGAGGACGCCGCTTCGTCACTGTCGGAGTGCTCAACAGGAGGACGACGAGTAGTCCTCCGGGGAGGACGAGATGAAGATGCCTCGGGGTCGCTACGGTCTTGGTCCTTGCCATGATCACTAGAGAGGTAGACAAGACCAATCAAGGGGTGAGATGAAAAGGAATAATGATTAACGAATCGACAAAATAGAGGTTTTTCTGTCAGGGCCGGCCTAACCACGTAGGCAGTTGGCCGGTTAGTCCGCAGGTAGCGCGGACTAGCCGCACGCAACACATCGGTTAGTCCGGCCTTGACCGAAAAACTAGGGTTTTGTCATTTCAACAGAATCTTCACAATATAGGCCACAATCCGACAATCAAATGAGTAATACGTTAATGAGGGTATACTCAAGGACTATTATCCTTCTAGGGATAGATCTAGAGACGAATCAAGGAAGAATTGATCGATCTTGAGAGGAAAAGGACCTTGCGGTGTTGGCGGTGAGGAAGAGGAGCCGGCGGCGATGAGGGGTACGTCCGGCGATGAGGAGGAGCAACCGGCGGCGTGGAGACGAGGGTACGCTCCGAGGGCGGCGATGCGGTTGTGAGAGGAGAAGGGAACCGTCGGGTGAGATGAGAAAGAAAAGGGCGAACTGACGGGTCGGTGGAGAAATAAAGAAGAGAAACTGATGCAAGATTAAGCCGTCAGGGCGGTCGATCATAGGTAAAGCTTGGTCAATCCGGGCACTAGCCTGCGGTTGACCGCTCCTAGAGATTTTTGATATGATTAGCAGATATTTTGTGTTGTCCTTGCTCCATAGAGTTAGCACACAATATAAAATCATCTTGGAGCAATTTCAACGAGATTAGATCAACAAAAGAGTTTTGAACATAGATTTTTAGGGAAAATAGAGCAATTTTTGAAGAAAACGATTTGAATGAATTAAAGGAAGCAAACAACGAGATTTGTTACTTGTGAAGATATGTATGAGTGTGAAATACTATTTTGAGACAATATATGAGAGAAAACATTGCCTAAATAGCAATACTCATTTTATGCTAGAATTGACACAAGTGAGTTTTTCGGGTTTTGGGCTATTTTTGAGCGAGATTCAAACTTAAATAACTTTGATTTGGTTAAGAGTTTGAAAAATATATGAATATGAAAAAGGTCACGAATAACCATCTTTAGATTTTTCCTTTTGGGAGCAAAATCAAATTCCTTTTGGAATAACTTTTGGATGAAAATCCATTTTTGGTCAAAAACAAGATATATAAGAAACTAGTTTTGGGCAAAACTTGACTTTTCTTTTAAGATAGATAATTTTGAGATCTTTTCAACCAAAAACCTTTGAAATACACTAGGGAATAGATGTAGCTAGTTTTTCAAGAGGTTTGATTGATAAAAACTAAATTTGACTTTTTGACCAGAAGGATTGGTTTTTGAAAAACACATTCTAGTATGTTTGTTGATATGTGCACAATTAGAGATGTGGTATACATAGTGATTGTATAACACTCCCCATAAATGTGTTTCCCATCTTGGTTCTTGAATCAAGAGAATCACGAGAAGAAATCGAATTCAACTAAGATTTCAAAAAGAACATAATGTAATCAAATGACATTAGAAAGATCTATGACATTTAATTCATTCCTCAACTTGCAAAAGCGGCCTTCATCTAAAGGTTTAGTGAAAATATCCGCTAATTGGTCTTCGGTTCTTATGTGGCTAATTTCAATATCTCCCTTGCTCACATGATCTCTCAAGAAATGGTGGCGAATATCTATATGCTTGGTTCTTGAGTGTTGAACAGGGTTATTAGCAATTTTCACCGCACTATCATTGTCACACAAAAGAGACATTTTATCAAATTTAATTCCATAATCCATCAATGTTTGCCTCATCCATAGCAATTGAGCACAACAACTTCCGCTGAAACATATTCGCTTCATGTGGATAAAGCTACGAATTTTGTTTCTTGGATGACCACGATACTAAAGATCTTCCTAAGAATTGACAACTACCCGAGGTGTTTTTCTATCCACTTTGCAACCGTATAATCGAATCGGAATATCCAATTAAATCAAATTTAGCACCTTTGGGGAACCATAGGCCAATGCTAGAGGAATGCTTTAAATATCTAAGAATTCTTTTAACGGCTATAAGATGACATTCTTTTGGAGAAGCTTGAAAACGAGCACACATACAAACACTAAACATGATATCGGGCCTAGATGCGGTAAGATAAAGCAAGCTACCAATCATGGATCTATAAAGTTTTAAATCTACCGGTTTACCTCCCTCATTTAGATCAAGATGACCATTTGTAGCCATGGGAGTCTTGATGGGCTTTGCATCTTCCATGCCAAATCTTTTAAGTAAATCCTTCACGTACTTGGCTTGACTTATGAAAGTTCCATCTTTGAGTTGCTTGATTTGAAGTCCAAGGAAATAGCTTAATTCTCCAATCATTGATATTTCAAATTCCCTAGACATCATATCACCAAATTCTTCGCAAAAATCTTGATTAGTAGACCCAAAAATGATATCATCAACATAAATTTGACATACAAAGAAATCACTATCTAAAACTTTAGTAAATAAAGTTGAATCAATTTTCCCGATTTTGAATCTTTTTGAGATTAGAAAATCTCTAAGGCGTTCATACCATGCTCTAGGAGCTTGTTTAAGATCATAGAGCGCCTTGGAGAGTTTATAGACATGATTTGGATTTTTAGGATCTTCAAAACCGGGAGGTTGTTCAACAAAGACAAGTTCGGATAGTTTACCATTTAGGAAAGCACTTTTAACATCCCTTTGAAATAATTTAATATCAAAGCATGATGCAAAAGCAAGTAATATCCGAATTGACTCAAGCCTAGCTACGGGAGTGAAGGTTTCATCGAAATCCAAACCTTCGACTTGTGAATAACCTTGAGCGACCAATCTTGCTTGTTTCGAACAACCAAACCATTCTCATCTTGCTTGTTCCTAAAGACCCATTTTGTGCCAATAACATTGTGTTCTTTGGGTCGATCCACCAATGTCCAAACTTCATTCGGGTGAAATTATTGAGTTCTTCATGCATCGCATTCACTTAATCCGGATCGTCAAGTGCTTCTTCTACATGCTTTGGCTCAATAGAAGAGACAAAAGAGTAATGTTCACAAAAAGAAGCAACACGAGAGCGATTTTAGACACCCTTACTTACGTCACCCAATATTTGATCTATTGGATGATCCTTTGCAATTGCATTGTGGATTCTTGGTGGTAGGTTGGATGGTTGATCATCTTCCATGTTATCCTCTTCATTAATTTGTACTTGACTTGTGGAAGATGTGGGTGGTTCAACTTGAGTGGAAGATGATGGATTGTCTTCGGGCTTGATATCGCCTATTTGCATATGTTCCATTGCTTTTCTTAAGGCTTCATCACCTACATCATCCAAATTCTCATGCTCTTCTTGAGAGCCGTTAGTTTCATCAAATTGCACATCATGTCTTTCTTCAACTAAACCGGAGTTTTTGTTAAAGACACGATAAGTCTTGCTATTTGAAGAATAACCAAGCAAGAAACCAACATCACAACGACTATCAAATTTTGAAAGACGAACACCCTTCTTTAAAATATAACACTTGCAACCAAATACACGAAAGTAAGAAATGTTTGGTTTTCTTCCTACAAGAAGCTCATAGGAAGTCTTTTTCAAAAGCCGATGCAAATAAAGACAATTTATGGCATGACAAGCGGTGTTAATAGCTTCCGCCCCAAAACTATCGGAAGTATTATATTCATCAAGCATTGTCCTTGCCATTTCAATTAATGTACGATTTTTCCTTTCTACCACTCCATTTTGCTCCGGAGTGTAGGTTGTGGAAAGTTCGTGCTTTATTCCAAGTTCATCACAAAAGTCTTCAACTTTAGTATTCTTGAACTCGGAACCATTATCACTACGGATTTTCTTTATTTTGAAATCAAATTTATTTTGAGCCCTTTTAGCAAATCTTTTGAAAATTTCGGAGGTTTCACCTTTGTCATCTAGGAAGAATACCCATGTATATCTAGAGTAATCATCCACAATGACTAAACAATAGCTATTACCTTCGATACTCTTATAGGTTGTTGGCCCAAACAAATCCATATGTAAGAGTTCCAATGGTCTAGAAGTTGACATGATACTTTTGGAAGGATGAGAATTTGCGACTTGTTTACCGGCTTGACAAGCACTACAAAGTCTATTTTTCTCAAACTTCACATCTTTCAAGCCAACAACTAAATCATGTTTGAAAAGCTTTTTGAGTTGAACCATTCCAACATGAGCTAGCCTCCTATGCCAAAGCCAACCCAATGAGGTTTTTGCCATTAAGCAAGTTTTTAAACATGATTCATTTGAACTAAAATCTACTAAGTAAAGATTTTCAAATCTAAAGCCTTTGAAAGCTAAAGAGCTATCTTTTGCATTAGAGATGGTTACACCTTCACTAGAGAATGAACAAATTAGTCCAAGATCACATATTTGAACAACGGATAGCAAGTTAAAGTTTAATGATTCTACTAAAGAAACATTAGAAATGGAAAGGTCATTTGAGATAGCAATTTTACCCAATCCTAATACCTTCCCTTTGCTATTATCGCCAAAAGTGATCTTGTCTACTCCTTTTCCATTCTCAAATGTGGTGAATATTTTTCTATCACCGGTCATGTGTTGAGTGCATCCACTATCAAGCACCCAATGTTTTCCACCGGTTTTATAGTTCACCTACAAAACAAGAATCAAGTTCTTTTAGGTACCCAAATTTGTTTGGGTCCTTGGAGGTTAGTTACCAAGGATTTAGGCACCCAAATAGCATTCTTTTTAGCACCTAAAATTGAAGTGCCAACAAAACGAGCAACTACTTTACCATCCTTAGTCTTTCTAAGCATATAGCATGAATCATATATACCAAGTGATGGAACCTTACCCTTAGGACAATTTTGTAGCACATGTCCTATTTCCCGGCACTTATGGCAATACATACCATTTTGCCTCACAAATCTTGTGGGCTTGTTTACCGGTTTCTTACCTTTCTTAGGCACATACCCAAGACCTTCCTTGTTGAATGAGCACCTTTGCTCACTCAAAAGCTTGTCAAGAGTTGCCTTACCTTTGAAACACCTTTCCAAGATTTTGCTTAGCTTAGTCGCTTGTTCTTTTAGCTCATTGTTCTCTTCAACAAGCTTTGCATCATTTTGCTCAACAATATCATGATTAGCATTAATACTAAAGCAAAATGGCATAGCAAGTAGGTCATTACATGAAGTAGATGCACTAGTCTTGCCAACTTCTACGCTAGGCATTTCATCAATAATATCACATGTAATTCCTACACTAGAATAAGATTTGCATGAATATTCTTGGATAAGCAAGTCATGAGCTTCCTTTAGCCCCTCATAAGAATCTTTTAGAGAAATATGTTCCATATTTAAGATCTTATATTTTGACTTTTCTTTTCCAAGATATTCGCTTAATTCATCAAGCATATCCATTAATTCATCATAAGTTGGTTCATCACTATTAATGGATTTTACCTTATCTCCCTTTGCCATAAGACAAGTAGGAGTGGAGAATAGCGACGGAGCTTCCTTGATGGCAATGCCAACTAGTCCCTTCTTCTTGGGGGACTCTTCCTCATCGGAATCGGAGTCGCTTGACTCATCATTTGAATCCCACTCTCCAATTGGGCTTCATGCTTGCCATCTTTGTGAAGCTTCTTGAAAAGCTTCTTCTTGCTATTGTACTCCTTCTTCTTGAATGGCTTGCCCTTGTCATCCTTCTTTTCGGGGTAACGGGAAGCAATGTGCCCCTTTTCTTCACAATTATAGCACCGAATGTTGCTATATCTCTTCTTGTTATTTAAGGATTGCCCCTTCTTGAACTTGTCGAAGTTATAGCTTCTATTTGGGCGCCTCTTCATGACCCTCTTCATTCTTCTCACAAGGAGTGCATACTCCTCATTGGATTCATCTTCTTCATCCTCATCATCACTTGATTCCGCTTCAGCTTTGAAAGCGGTAATCTTCTTCTTTGAGGAAGATGTTTCCAAGAGCTCTTCCTTGTCCTTCTTGAATAACTCATTTGTGATGAGATTGCCCAAGAGCCCCGTTGGTGTCATTCTTGGCAACTCGGGTGAGTTGAGAAATAGCATCACCAACGTCTCATATTTATCCGGAAGAGCCCTAAGCATCTTGTGAACAATATCAACATCAAGAAGGTTAGTCCCAAGGCCTTTGAGCTCATTCACAATGTTGTTGAGTCTTGAATACATCTCATTGATGTTTTCATGAGGCAACATTATGAATGTCTCATATTTAATCCGAAGCCTATGCAATTTGGCTTCTTTGACCGTGGATGTTTCCTCATGGATTTCCGAGAGGGTGGTCCAAATATCATGAGCGGTTTCTAAGTTGCTCACTCTATTGAACTCATCCGCGTTCAAAATGCCAAAGAGAGCATTCATAGCTTAGGCATCTAAATGAGCATTACGCTCCTCTTGCTCCGTGGGGAGTAGTGGATTAAGAGGCATGACGTAACCCTCATTTACGATTTTCCAAATTCTTGGACTCATAGCCTTTAAATAAATTGACATTTTAATTTTCCAATAAGCATAATTAGAGCCATCAAAGAGAGGAGCCTTTCCTATAGCAATTCCCTCACTAGCCATCCTTTTCTCTCTTAAACGGTTAAGTCTAAATCAATGAGAGACCAAGCTTTGATACCACTTGTAGGATCAAGGATAACTGACTAGAGAGGGGGGTGAATAGGAGGTTTTTAAACTTTTTAACAATTTAACAAATTTAGCCAATTAACAACTTAGTCTAAGCAAGATATGATTCTAGCTAAGCAATTTTAATACAAGAAATAAGCTAGAAATATAAATGCAGAAATGTAAAGACTAGAAATAACCACAATGACACAACGATGTTTTTCCGTGGTATCAAGACTTGCTTGGTCTTCACTAGTCCATGTTGAGGAAGCTTGATCAACTCAAGCCGCTCCACTAATTAAGCCTTCCTCGATCACTAATGGTAGCTCTTCTCCTCTCCTGATAGGCGAGCTCCAACCTTCACAATTTGCCCGGTCTTCTCACAATCTCCTTCGAGAAGATCACCGAACTAAACTCCAAGCCGCCTAGAAGACGGCAATCTCCAAGAGTAATAGAGCAAGAGATCTTCACTTGAAAGTGCTCTAATGCCACAATGATCAAACTCAACTAAATGCTCTTGAAAATCCTCAACTACCTTTTGCAAAAGGAATTGAATGCTCTCAATGAGTAGGAAACAATGCAAAGGGCTCAAGAGATGTTTAATGAGGTTCAACAACACTTCTAGTCGAGTGGGTGAGGTATTTATAGCCTCCACCCATTGCACTAGCCGCTGGGGCACGAAATCCCTAAATTTTCGGGCCGCACGAAGTGCGATCCCCAAATTTTTTCTCCTCAAACGGACCGAAAAATAGTCACATGGTGACTCGGCCGATCACAGTAGCTCAATAGTTCGGAAAACTCTTAACACACCTATCGGAAAAAGTCGACCGCTTGAAAATCCGGAGTCGGTCAGAATGCGTCCGCCAAGTGAAAACCGAGAATTCTCTTCTCTGTAAAATGCTGATCGCGTCCAAGATCCGGGACCCCGGTCAGTCCGGCACTTAGCCGTCGGTTAGTCCGGCCCAAAAGGTTTTTCAGCAAAACCAGGAAAACCACCTTCTAGAGAAAGTTGACCGTCCCTTTTGGTCCGGGACCCCGGTTAGTCCGGACATGTACCGTCGGTCAGTCCAGCCTCCAAAAAATTTCAGCAAATTTAAATCAAGGCCAAACCAAAACAAATCCAAGATTAAACCAAATATGATTTGAGCAATTGTGGCATCATTTACTTTCAAGGTGCTCAATTATTGAACCCTTTATAGTACTACCGTCTAGCCTATAACCCGTCTTCCAACCAATTCACCTAAGACCGTAAAATAAAAGAACCTAGACTATTGTACCTTGTCTTTGAGCCAAATGATCTTCATGTAATCCTTTCAAGTGCAATTCCGTGTCATCAAAAGCACCAATGGGACTTAACCTTGTAAATACTCAATAAGCACGTTAATCCCATATTCACATATTATCATTAATTACCAAAACAATTTTTTGGGGCCTAGATGCTTTCACCTGTCCATCCCCGACTCCTATAAATGGGTCCCCGAGCATCGCACCGCCACCCACACCAAAACCCCTCAATCAATCACCCCTCTCGAGCCCTAGCGCCGCCGTAATCCTCATCTAGGGTTTTGGCCGAGCTTCTTCTTCGTCAATTGCGCCATTGCTTCGCCGCCAAGGCTGTCTTGGAGCATACCATGGTCCACTGTCAAGACGGCTACCTCCAGCGACCATGCATGCCGCCGAAGCCTCACCGGAGCTCCTGTCCGACAACAGCCATTGCTCACCGCCACCTCGAGCTCGCCGTCGGCCGCCACCGACGTCCTCGACCACCCAGGAGCGCATCTATAGGTGCGCAATAGCTCAGGCTACACACCCGTACCACCTGTCTCCGGCAAGGAGCCCCCAAATGCCGGCGACTGGGATCCGTGCGCCGCCGCTCTCACCGTCGCCGTGTCAGCTTCCACCTCAGTGCCCTTGCCTCCGTGGCGCGTGCGTGTCAACCCCGTGGCGCCACCTCTGCGTGGCGCACCAGCTCAGGTCCAACGAGGCTCGGTGAACTGAGTTCACCGTGAGCCAAGTCACTGACGTGTGGGCCCCACACGTAAGGTTTTTCTTTTATTTTTATTTCCGGAAATTCCATCGTTGACGTCATCCTTGCGCAATATTCTGATTTTTCTATTAAGAAATAATTCAGGAAATTCAGATAAATCCAATTTTAGGGTTTTTCTTCAAATGCAAACTTCCCAAGCTCATATCTTTTGCATTCGAACTCCAATTCAGTCCAATCAAATTTCTAAATTCATCAAAATTCAAGATCTATTTATCTAAGATTTTTATTTAATTTTTGGAGTTTTTTTGCCTCTGTTATTTATTTATTTTGTTTGTTTGCTTCGTTTGCGAGTAGACGTCGATACTTCGGGAAGGTTTGAAGAAGAAGGAGCACCTCAAGATCGAGATCAATAGCTAGACCTTTTCCAAGGCAAGTCATACCTTTGACCATGACTGAATCCCAGTTTTCTAAATGTTACTTTGTTTCAAATTATTGCATCTAATTTAAGTAATTATTTAAATGCTTTTGGGTATAGTTAATAATCCAAATTGTTATATCTTCCTTGTCTAATTGGTATGTCCTAATCTTTTGTCACCCTAGTTTGGTTTGCTTAGTTGGTAATATTGTAGCACCAACGTGGGTTGGTTAGATGCGATTAGATTGCTTAGCCATGCCACGAATCACCTTTTCATGTAAAGTTGCAATTATCAACTTGACTGAGTGACTATGGAACTATGTGATGAATTTGTGTGTACTATGTGCTATTATAGCATGTGTTGCACTTAACCAATTGGGTGGTAAAAGGTTTAGAATGAGGCAAGTGGTGGATACTGTGTGACATGGTGGCTGTGTGAATTGGAATATTAATTTGTGTGTCAAAATAATCTGTGTGTCTTAGTTAGAATTTGGAAGTCTTGCCTTGGTCAATTAAGGACTTAACTTTGTGTGCCATTGAACTAAGCCTTACTGTACGACCACATGCCTGTTATGGGACGGGCCTAACTTAGTAAGTTATGAATTCTTGACATTGATGGCTCAGGCAGTAGGTTAGGCTTTGTGAAAAGGGTGGAGGTGTGTGCTACCATGTAGTCGCATCATGGGACGGTTCACCGCTTCCCTATCCAACGGTGTGTGTCGGAATGCTTCCTGTGTGGGGTAGTCTGGCGCAAAACACACTGGGAGTGTCAATGTTAAGATGAAGTTTCTGAAACATTTTGTTATGATTAGTGCTTGCTACACTAGTTGTATCTTGTGGGTAAAGTGTACAACCTCTGTAGAGTGTTAATCAATCTATTCGAATAGCCGCATCTGCGGTCATGGACATGCTCGGGGATTTCACACGAGGGGTAGATCTTTATAAAACAATTGGGAAGGGAGCTGTGTGATCTAAATCATATGGCTATGTGAATAATTTGTTTAGGCTGTGTGTCTTTGTGAAATCAAACTGTTAAATTATTATCGTCTATTCGTTTTGAATTATGCTTTCAATCTATTATTTGTATTCAATTGCAAATGTTGCATTTCTGCAAAAGAACCACAAAATGCTATTCCTTTGGAATAAGCCTGCATGTATAATTGCATTTCTGTGGTGTGACTTGCGAGTACGGTTGTGTACTGTGACAACCCACCCTGTGATATACAGCATAGGTCCGGGTGGGCCTCCTTTTTTTTCTGCGGTACTTCCCGAGGGAGGTCTACCAGACCTCCCAGGAGGTCTTCAAGACCTCCTGGAGGTCTTGGCCAACCGCCAGTGAGGCCTACTAGGACCTCCCAGAGGTCTTCCAGACCTCTTGGAGGTCTTGGTCAACCTCTGGCCGGTAGCACCTCTTGGTATATCACGGAGAGGTCCGACAGGACCTCCCAGGCTAGGTCCCGTGGGACCTCCTGGAGGTCTGCGCCTGCAGTTCGAGCTAGTCCCAGACAAATGCGAAGCTAGCTCACACAGGAACACAAGATAATATCACAACCATAAGGTCAAACAAAGATGAAGGCATAAATTAAACTTAATATTAAACAGACCTTATGGTCAAGCTTGTTAACAAGGGGTCCGCCACTAAGGGCTACAACAAAAAGAGCAAAAAGCAATGAAAGCAAATTAGTAATCTAGAGGTCCAACCGATCAGCCCACCGGCTATCGAGTGGAGGACGTCCCCTAGGTCACAAGGTCTCCAAAGACCTCTCCTTCACTGAGCTTTGAGCTCCCTGGAACATCCTGCAGCTGCTGATAAAACAGAGGGCAAAAGCCATGAGCACATTGAATGTACTCAGCAAGCCGTGGGGAATGTATGCATTAGATAATTATGCAAGGCTTGCCAAAAGAGAGCTGTAAGGTTAGTTGCACAAAGCAGTATTTGACAATAAGTAGGTAGAAAAGCTCAAGTTAAAACATTAGTACATAAATACATTTGAATTCAAAAGAGGCTGTGAGCACCCACTCACACCCAAAGCCATCCCGAGCACCCACTTCAGACTACCAAAGCCAACCGTGGGAGGTCCGTCACACCCATGACCAGGACCTCTCCCACGACCACCCCTGGAGCATCCACTCCAGAGTCCCACAACCAGCCCTCGACCACCTAGTGAGCCAGCCATGACCCCTCCGAGCCGGCCAAGGTCTCTTCAAGGCAAAGCCATGACCTCTCACCCAAGTGCCCAGAAGCACAAGTTCACAAAGCTACCCCTTGCACCATTTTCATCGAGCATGTCCATAACCAAGGACTTGGCTATTCAATAGATTTTACACTCGCAGAGGTGTACAACTTTACCCACAATCCACGATCTCTAGCGGATTGGGTTCCGGTCACCCTTGCTCACTTCGAAGGTGGCCTAGAGAGCGCGCAAGGCCTTTACAAAGCTTTGAATCTGCCTCGAGTCTGTCCGCTAAGGTTTTGCAATTCCCCCCATTGGTCTAGAAGTCCGCAGGGTTATGGCGTGCCCCCTCTTGCGCCAACGAATCACACGCTCAACCACCACAGCCCCAAGCCATCTCATTGCCAATTATTCGGCCCAGACCATCCCCATAAAATGGTCTTGTGGTTGCACTGATTGGCCTAGATCAATTGAACACAAAGTTAAGTCCTTAATTGTGCTAAGGCAAGACTTCCACAATCCCAAGTGTGCAAAGCACCCACTACTCACTCCCTGCCCTCTTGCCTCAGCAAAACATTTTGTAATTAACCCCGCCAAAAGACCACCCAGTCTTGGCACAACAGATTTTTAGAGTGATTTCTCGCCACATTCAACACAACTTAGGCGCCCCGCCATACGCCGATAGTGGCACCAACCACAGATTCCATAGATCATTAGTCAAGATTATTTATTGATGAGGCATGGTTCATGCATCCACTGTTCTAACAAAGAAGGCTAAGCAATTAGCATACGGTCCCATGTTGGCTATAGCAAAAGATGCCAACTAAAGTACCCATCCTAAGGTGTACAAAGAGTTCATGTCAACATGTCCAGTTCAAGTATACAAAGGAGGCATAATGTCAAGTAGGAGGATAGCTACTACCCAAAACAGTTCTATAAAGATAGCCATGCAAGTTTAATAAATCAAAATAGCTTTGCAAAGAGGGATCAAGATGATCAAGGACCACGACTTGCCTCTGTTGGAGAAAGAAAAGGCTTCGGCTGATGGAGCCTGATTTCACGAGCTTCTTCAACGATTCAACCGAAATCTACACGTTTGCAAAAGAAACCAAATAAGCAAAAGAAACTCCAAGAAAAACCAAAGAACTTACTGAAATCAAAAGGGAAGAGGAGATCCACAGGGAGGAGGAGATCCACTGAGAAAAGGGAGGTCCGAGAGAGGGATTCCAGCGAGAGATTCCAGGCGAGAGGGAGATCCAACGAGTGAAGGGCTCGGACCCAAGGAGGTCCGAGTCAAAAGAGCTCTGGAGGCTCCCCCGTGCCAGGGGAAAAATGAGGGAGACACTGGAATGAGCAACAAGGAGGAAATGGTGCTCCCTGGTGCTCTATTTAAAGAGAAAGGGGAACAGAGCACCACCCAAAAGGAGACGCCCAGGTTCAAGGCATCAATACAAAGGCACACTGCCACAAGGTACGAAAAGAAATAAAGAAAGCAAGGGATGTGACATAAAGTAGAAAAAGAGTACAAAGGTAGGTGGCAGCATTTAATGTGACTCAACCCACATCAAATGCACTTAAGACCTGCAAGGGCTACCAAAAGGTGCGAGACTGGGCCAAAGGACATGGCCCTTGATCAAAGAGGAGGTCCAAGGAGGAGGTCCTGCAAGGAGGTCCTAGGACAAACAGGGAGGTCTAGACCTCAAAGGTCTAAACACAAAAAGGGAGGTATGAACCTAAGGGAGGTCAGACACAACAGGGAGGTCTGAACCTAAGGAGGTCCAAACACAATAGGGAGGTCTGAACCTAAGGGAGGTCCAAACACAACAGGGAGGTCTAGACCACAAAGGCCTAAACACACAAGAAGAGGAGATCTAGACCACAAGGTCTAAACTCAAAGAGAAGTCCTATGGACTGGAGGTCCAAAAGACACACAACGGGGAGGTCCTATGGACATAAGGGTCCAATAAGACAAAAGATAGCTGGACCTCAAAGGGAGATCCAAGCCACAAGGGATATGGCACTCGAGGAGGCCCTAAGAGCAAAAGGGGTCCTGACGGTCAAAATCCCCAAAAGGAAAATCCGATGGCCACGATCTCCAAGGGGAGGACCTAAAAGGTCAAGATCAAAGGCAACGAAGAGGTCCTGGCACTCAAATCTCCAGAGTAGATCTCAAACAGGGGGAGGTCCTGGCAGTTAGATCTCCAAAAGGGAGATCCGACGGTCAAGATCTCAAAGAGGAGGACCTGGACGGTCAAGATGTCAAGCCAAGGGAGGTCCGTGGAGATAAGGATGCGTAGGAGGAACAGGAGCCGTTAGATCTTGATCGGACGGAGCAAGGCAAATGGGCCGTTCGGACCAAGCGAACGAGCCAACTCAACCAAGTCGTCTGATGTAGATCAAAGGGCACAAAGAGAAGGGGATGTTCAGACCAAGCGAACAAGTCCTCAGGATCGGGCCATCCAAATAGCATCGAACGGTCCTAAGGAATGGAAGGCAAAACTCAAGCGGTATGACCGCAAGAGCCAGTGGTGAGTCCAAACGCTAGAGAGGCCTAGGCCTAAAGAGGTATGGACCCTTGGATCCAATAGAGGAAGGATCTGGACGGCTAAGATCTCCAAAAGGGAGGTCCTAACGGTCAGATCTAACAAGGGGGAGGTCTGAGCGGTTAAGATCTCCAAAGAGGAGGTCCTAACGGCCAGATCTCAACAAGGGGGAGGTCTGAGCGGTTAAGATCTCTAGAGAGGAGGTCCTAACGGCCAGATCTCAACAGGGGGGGTCTGAGCGGTTAAGATCTCCAGAGAGGAGGTCCTAACGGCCAGATCTCAACAAGGGGGAGGTCTGAGCGGTTAAGATCTCCAGAGAGGAGGTCCTAACGGCCAGATCTCAACAAGGGGGAGGTCTGAACCCGAGGGAGATCCAAATAGGCAAGGGGAGGTCCTAAAGGACTCAGAGGAGGTCTGAAGGGCAAAGGGGAGCCCGAAAGGACTCAGGGAGGTCCGATAGGGCTTGAAGGGAGTTCGAGGAGGGTTCCAAAAGGGCACAGGGAGGTCCAGAGGAACTCTGGGACGCCCAAATGACCTCAGAGGTTACAAAAGAACGTTGAGAGGTCCACGGGGAGGTCCAAACAAAGAAAGAGGTTTAGATCAAGGGGAGATCTAGTCAAAGATGAAAGCTTAGACCCAAGGGGAGGTCTAAGAACAAAGAGATTCAAGCCAACAAAGGGAAGGTCTGGACTTAAAGAAAGTCCAAACAGAAGATTACAAAGAGAGGTCCAGAGAACAGAAGGGGTTGAACCTATAAAGAGGTCCAGCTGAAAGAAGGTCTGGGCGAAAGGAAAGACCCAAGGGAGGATATCTCCAAAGGGGAGGAGATCAGAGGTAAGAGATCCACAAAGGAGGAACTCCAAAAGAGGTCCCAAGAGAAAAAGAAAAGAAGAGAAAGTCAGAAAGTTGAGATGGATCTGGGCATCAGGAGATGTCCAGCAAAAGGAGGGTCTGGGCATCAGAGAAATGTCCAACAAAAGGAAAAACCAGAGAAAGAGAGAGACCTAGAGGGGGAGAGACTACCCTGGAGGACAAACAAGGCCAACAGAGAAAAAGAGGCTAAAAAGCCAAAGAACTGCAATAATTCCAGATCAACCAAAAAGGGAATTAATTAAAGTTTGATTAGTTCCAGTTAAACCTCCGAATTTCTGAATTCTTCAAATTAAGCTTTGAACTCTCATCAAAACTAAATGGTTATTATTTTTAAAAGCTTTTCAAAACTCTGGAAAAACGGGACGTTACATGTACTCATGCTTGCTAAATCAAATCAACAGAAGAGGAGTCTTCGCCTGCATTCGAGGAGGAGTTCATCGAAGGTGCTTGATCGTAGGGTCTTGATCCCAATCGGTTGCCTATGGTGAATTGATGGGATACCGCTGCCGTTTCTGTTTTCGATGCTTTATTTCTCTGTTAGCCCTGTGTGGCTTAATAAATGTAAACTCGATCGTAAGGTCAAAACCCTTATTTGTTAATCAAATTATTCGTTTATGCTATTTATCGCTTGTGTGGATCGATATCCATCTTTGTTGACACTGTGTGCACTAGCGTGATCCTGGACTAGTGCATTATACACAGAGGGTCCAGAATTGTAATTTTGGGTCCCAACAGGGGAGGAGGGTGGAGGCCGGTTGCTCGGGGGAGAACGCCATCGGCTCGGGGGAGGAGGTTGGCGGCGGGGGAGGGAGCCGGCGGAGGAGGAGACACCGCGTCGGGGGAGGAGACATCGGTTCGGGGAGGAGGACTACGGTGACGTGATCCGGTGGAGGAGGAGGATGCCGGAGGCGAGATGGAGGCATCCAGATCTAGGCGGGGGAGAAGGCGGCGATGGCTCGGGGGGGGGAGGAGGGGGGCGGTGCGTCGGGGGTGGAGGGAGGGGGAGGAGGAGGGCGACGCGACCTCGCCGGCACGGAGGAGGAGGCGCGCACGAGAGGAGGAGGAGCACGGGAGGAGGAGGGAGCTGCTTAGCAGACGTGCCGCGGGGGGTTTATTGGATGGCTTTCGGTGGGTAATTACCCCCGAAGTTCGTGGGTAAAGTGGGAATGGGGGTTGCGGGAAGCCACGGAAGCCCCCTACATGCGGCTTTCCACTTCCAGCTTCCGAGACGCTTTTACGAAAGCGGCCAATCAAAACGGTCAAAAACCGGCCATTTGGGACGGCTTCTGGCTTTTCCGGACGAAAGTTAGAAACTGAAGCTGAAATAAACATGCCTGGCAAGGATATAATAATCCTCATTTAATTATCTATCTGTAATTCATATTATGGATAATAATGACGTTATATGGTTCTTAAGTATACCCCTTAATATTCATAAGGGAGAAGTTGGAGGTCGTAAGTTCTTCTACGACCACCCCGTAGTCGTAAATCCTCCTACGACTACCCCATAGTTGTAAGCCTTTCTACGACTATGCCCTGATCGTAAGTTCTCCTACGATCAGTCTGTGGTCGTAAGCTCTTCTGCGACCACCACCTGGTCGTAAGTCCTACTACGACCAGTCCCCAATCGATAGGGCTCACAAACATGTGGGCCTAGTCGATAAGGGAATCTTCTGTACCGTATCCAAGGATATGAGCAATCAATTACGCTGTTATTCTCCGAAATAATGGCTTGAATTAACTCTCTGTCATGGTGATAACTGCCTAGCGATGTGGGAACGTTACTACTCCCACAATAATCTCCAGTAATGGCTCCACGATCTGAAGCATTAAGGTGGCCTTTAGACTGGAGATACAATAGGGCACTCCGAGTACTGTATAAAAGGCAGGATCATCAGGGCAGTAGGGGGAAGAAGGAGAAACACAATCAGGAGCACAAGGCGCAAGACTATAGTCTTCCTCTTGATATTGTAATCTAGCATACTCAATACATACACACAGGAGTAGGGTTGTTATTCTCCCCAGAGAAGGCCCCAACTTGTATAAAAATCCCCGTGTCTCCCTCTCTGTGTGATTTGAGCCTAGAGGAACCCCCGAATCAAACAATATTTACGTAAGTTTGGTTCTAAAACACGGACAATGCCCTAAATCTTACCATGGGTCAAACTAGCTCACTACAAAGGTGAAGCCCAAAGTTTGGGTCGAATTTAGCCTTATATTGGAGGATTGCATTGTCCTGATTATAGGTGCACTTGCACCATGGCAGCTCACAGTTTTAAGTATGTCAGCATCAACGTTTCATGGAACATGCAACTCACAATTTCAGGGAAGCATGCGATAACCTGTTTGTCTTGCCTCACGCAAGGCTGGGATGGATAATACGAAGGATTGGCTGCAAGGATGCAACTCACAATTTCAGTGAGGCGCCATCTCAACACTCCGATGTGAACAAGAGGTATACCGTGAGGTGCGAAAGGGGGTGCAGATGGAAGGTCTGGGGGCGGAAAACCAGGGACAAGCAATGAAAAATAACGAATGTGTAGCAGCCTCACTCTTATAGGACTGCACGAGTGTCCGGGGAGCATCTTCAGGCGACCGCTAATTTCATTGCAAGGCGCATAACCAAAGTTGTGGCTGTCGACTCTGATGTGACCGTTGTCACCTTTATTGAGGCTATATTTGGGTTCATAAAGTACCGCGTGAAATACATGAAAGCATGGAGGACAAAGAAGAGAGCGATGCAGCTTTTGTAGAGTGATTGGAAGGAGATTTACAGGTTGTTTTCTCGAATCTTAACCGCTATACAGGCCAAGAACTTAGTGAGGCTTACGGGCAAAGTTGCTACTGTCACTTGGCAGTATTTTTTTGGATTTGGCCCTCTGATTATTGTCACGGTTTCTCTTTTCGCTGTTCTTTATGTGGTAAGCTCTCTAATCTCTTCTTTTCGTGTGATCACACTTTATAGTCAGTATTTGCTTTGCTCCTAATTTACCTGTGTGTAGCAGTTCATGAACCATATTATGACACGGCATGCGTATACATTGTAAAGCTTTAGAAGATTATAGTTGGTATCTGATTATATTGTTTAGAAGAATCAATCAAACACCTTAACGGTGAACACTTTGTTTCATCATTACACAGAGAAAAATAGAATCTCACCTGTGCATGTTGGATTCTTGTGTCACAAATAGAATCTCAAATGCATGAGCGCTGAATAGTCAAGGGTGGAAGGACTACCTTGTTGAGAACATTTTGTGCCCTTGAATTTGAATCCATACAAGAAACAAAAGGACAACATAAAGTACAAAAATTACAGAATTGCAGTTCTTTTCAATTCTATTTTTGTTTCTTCATATAATATACATAGGGAGTCTTTTTGCACCTGCTAGTTGTTGCTAATGTCTTTATAACATTTGAGTTGACCAAAAGTGTTCATCTTATGAGTTTTGTGCATGATGCAAAGCAAACTGACACTATGGTTGGACTGCTTTTCACATTGCACACCTATTGGTTTGATCTGAGCCATGTAATCAACACTAAACTCAATGACCTCTTCGGTTTTATAACCTTCGACGATGCTGTCCTTCGGCCGAGATCGATTTCATACATAGGACTTGAGAATACCCATGAACCTCTCGAATGGGTACATGCTATGTAGGAACACGGGTCTGCACATCTTTATCTCCTCACAATGTGAACAATGAGATGGACCATGATATCAAAAAACGATGGAGGGAAATACATCTCAAGATGACATAGAGTCGTCACCACCTCATCTTGTAGAGCATCTAGTCCTTCAGGATCGATGACCTTCTGAGAAATTGTGTTAAAGAAATAACACAGCCTCATGATTATCACTCGGACCTTGATTGGCAAAATACTTCTAATTGCAACAGGGAGCATCTGTATCATCAGCACATGACAATCATGAGACTTCATGCCAATTAACTTCAAATCTTCCATCGAAACAAGTTTCTTCATGTTGGCAGAGTAACCGGACGGAATTTTCACACCATGCAAAAACTAGCACAGTTCAGTTCTCTTGGCCTTGGATAGAGTGTAACAAGCAGGGGGAAGGTACGTTCATCCTTCACGGTCTTTGTCGGTGCTAACTCAGGTTTGATGACCATATCAACCAAGTCAAGTCGTGCATTGACACCTTCCTTTGTTTTCTCACGAATGTTCAGTAAGAGACCAATTAAGCTGTCACATACATTCTTTTCTGCGTGCATAACGTTGATGCAGTGACAAACATCTAGGTGCTCCTAATAAGGTAAGTCCCAAAATATTAATCTCTTCTTCCAGATGTTCTTCTCACGGGTCCTCGATTTACGTCCCTTTCCAAGCACAATATCTAAATCATTAACCATATCATAGACCACTTTTTCGCTTAAATGCCTTGGAGCTGAACTGTCCTTCTTCTCTCCGTCGAATTGTTTCTTCATCCTGCGATATGGGTGAGCTCTCTGGAGGAACCTACGATGACGCATGTACACGGTTTTGTGTGAGTGCTTCATCCACACACTATCGGTATCATCTAAGCAGTGAGTACATGCTTTGGCCCATTTTGTACTCTGGCCTGACAGGTTAGCAAGGGCGGATAATCATTTATGGTGTAGAACAACAAGGAGCATATAGTGAAGTTCTCTCGTTTGTACGCATCACATACCTGTACCCCTTCGATCCACATTATTTTTAGATCTTCCATCAATGGTGCTAGGTACACATCAATATCATTTCTAGGTTGCTTCGGCCCTTGGATAAGTATCGATAGCAAAATATACTTCTGCTTCATACACAACCAAGGAGGAAGGTTGTAGATACAGAGAGTCACAGGCCAAGTGCTATGTCGGCTGCTCATGTTTCCGAAAGGATTCATTCCATCTGTACTCAATCCAAACATTATATTCCTTGGTTCCGCACCGAAGTCTGCAAACCTCCTATCGATGTTTCTCCACTGGGTGGAATCAGTAGGGTATCTTAGCTTACCATCATGTTTACACTCCTCCGAGTGCCAACGCAGCAGTTTTGCCTCCTTTGGGTTCGCAAAAAACTGCTTCAAATGGGGAATTACAGGAAGATACCACGCCACCTTAGCAAGAGGTCCTTTCTTCACCTCGATTCCCTCACCGTCATGTGATTGATTCTTACGCTTGTATCGGGATGCGTTGCACACCGGACATACATGCGTGTTTACATACTCTTTACGGTAGAGGATACAGTCATTCAAACATGCATGTATTTTTTTTCTACTTCCATTCCCAATGGACAAAAAATATTCTTGGCTCTGTAGGTGATTTTGGGCAACTCGTTTCCATTTCGGAAGCATGTCCGCTAAGAGACCTAACGGTGCCGTGAAATTCTTGTCAGACCATCCGTTGCTTGCCTTTAATTTCGGCAGTTTAAGCACGGATGACAACCTTGTGTATTCTGGCTTGTAGCCCGGGAACAAAGGCTTCTCCGAGTACTCCATCAAGACCTCGAATTTACCAAACTCTCTCTCACTATAGTTCACTTTTGCATCATGAAGCATCTGATCCAGATTGTCATCGTGCAGCCTATCTGAATCGGAACCACAATCGACATCATCCGACGGCATATCGTTGACTTCGTCGGTGATGTTGTTATTACTACCTTCCTATATAATCTGCTCTTCACCATGACTGGTTCAACATGTATACCCCTTTTTGAAACCCCTTGAAATCAAGTGTGCTTCGATTCACGCTTGGTTCTTAAACATTTTCAGATTCTCACAGTCTATGCATGGACAATACATATATTCTACTCCCTTATTCAACATATCCTCCTCAATAGCTCTTGTAAAAGCAGACACGCCATTAATGTACTCTTCACTCACACGGTTCTTAGCGTACATCCAGCTTCGGTCCATCACACGGTTCGTATTGAAGACCCTAGAAATAAATAAAAGGGTGGCTTCGAAAGCGTATTTTCTAAGGCTCACGCTTTCCAACAGAGAAAGAGTATTTTTCTTTGAACTAAAGGTAACTTTTCTCATTTTTACATTTTCTGGATTTTATTAACTTACATGTGGGCCCTACTTGTCAGTGACTCATCTTTTTATTTCATGATTTTATTTATAAAATCTATGGCGGTCCCACATATCATAGACTCATTAGTTTATTAACTAAATGATTAAAAGAAGTAGGATTTGAAGCTCAAATTGGGCTCAGGGGCTTCACTACCGATTTCGGCGTAAACGCCCAAAACTACTCAAATTAAAGGATGTTTAAGCTCCAGTAGCTCACCTCGATCACGAGGAAGGTGTCAATGAAGTCAAGGAAGGTCCAAGGCGGCTGATCGTCAGTGAACAGAGGTGACGGTGGCAAACTCCTCGGCGATAGGTCTTCTCGGTGGAAATAAACTGAAATGAAACACATGCACAGCTTTAGGGGGACATATAGGTGGGGAAATCGACCTTGGTGGGGTCAAGGACTAACCAGAGAAGAGTTGGCGTCGATGGCGCGGCGGTGACAGAGAGGTCCACTGGTAACAGCTCGGCGTGGGCAACAATAGCTAAAATGGACCACACGAGCGGGCTCAGTGAGGTGAGGCGATACTCAAACCGGGTACGGAGTGGCGATGGACTCACCGTAGCGCTAGAGATGGAGAAGAAGACTCTGTTGAGGATATACACTACTGCACCGGATGATTAGTAAGCGAGCAAAATGACGCACCTTCTGTGATAAGTTAATTATCACAGACGGTTTTCAACAATAACCGTCTATGTATCACAGACGGTTGTTTATTGCAAACCGTCTGTGATACTTCACTGACGGTTTTTAATATGAATCGCCTCGTGATATTATGGTCATCATGGTCATCAGATGGTTTTAGCTCACCAATAACGTGACGGTCTCTAAACCAAAAACGCTTGTGATTAGATATAATCTGACGGTTGACCAAAACCGTCTGTGATGAGGCGCCCAAGATAGCCTTTTGTAGTAGTAATGGCATATGAAACCTATTTTTGTGGGTAGATCCTGGAATGTTGTTCTTTGCGAAATGGTTGGGGTTCTTTCTGCAGGTGAGGGGCAGTAGGGCACGGCAATTTGAGCCATCTACCCTTGTATCAACATAGCTTATTACGTTTATTGAAGAAAAAAAATGCTCTCCACACAGCTGTTTTCTTCCTCTTTGTTGGTACATGAGCATGGTCTTGGCTTATGATGTGTATCAGTGTATCTCCGTTTTCCTATAAGACCTAAGGATTAAATTGGTAGTCAATGTGGTACTTTATAGTTGAAATCATGCACTCAAGTTAGGTCATGTATTGCACATGTATTTCTTGATCTATGGCATGCCTCTTATTGTCCAATTTACTTGTTTTTGCCTCTCTTTTATTTCTTTGCTATGCACATGAGTTGTGCCTTAATCAAGATTTATTGGCAATTGTTTAGTTCAAATATTTTTGCATGAATATTCCTCAAACTTTTAAGTGTCATACGTGATGCGAGACGCTTGATATATCCAAATAAAGTAACCGCTGATTATATCGTTGCTTTATGTTATTCTAAATAATTGTGCTAAAATTTGCACAGTAACATTCATGTTTCATGGCCAGGGCTACTCCTATGAATATTCATCTTGATTGCTTATCAATTCACAATGATATGATGATGTGATAATCGCCAAGCTGTCTTCCCCTTATCATGATTTATTTCTTTTCAGGGTCTAGTGCCGCGGGCAAAGTTGCTACTATCACTTGGCAATACTTTTTTTTGGATTTGGCCCTCTGATCATTGTCACGGTTTCTCTTTTTGCTGTTCTTTATGTGGTAAGTTCTCTCATCACTTCTTTTCGTGTGCTCTCGTGTGTTCATGAACCATATTATGACACGGCATGCGTATACATTGTAAAGCTTTAGAAAATTATAGTTGGTATCTGATTATATGGTTTAGAAGAATCGATCAAACACCTTAACGGTGAACACCTGCTTTCAGCATTGCGACACAAGAATCTCACCTGTGCACGTTGGATTCTTGGGTCGCAAACTGAATCTCAAATGCGTGAGCGCTGAACAGTCAAGGGCGGAAGGACTACCTTGTTGAGAACATTTTGTGCCCTTGAATTTGAATCCATACAAGAAACAAAAGGACAGCAGAAAGTACAAAAATTATAGAATTGCAGTTCTTTTCAATTCTATTTTTGTTTCTTCGTATAATATACATAGGGAGTCTTTTTGCACCTGCTAGTTGTTGCTAATGTCTTTATAACATTTGAGTTGACCAAAAGTGTTCGTCTTATGAGTTTTGTGCATGATGCAAAGCAAACTGACACTATGGTTGGATTGCTTTTCGCATTGCAGTATTTTGGACCAAGTTTTGTGCATACCAGTGTCGCCACCACCATACATTGATCCATATGAGCTACTGGAAGACGAGAGGCTATGATCCCGGCCTTCCCCAGACGCGTTCTACCACTGGAGGATGCAAGAACAGAGGCATAAGCGATCATAAAAAATGATCATACATAACTCGACGTTTTTCTCTGTAGACTGTTAAGTCATGTACAGTGAGCTTACATCAGCTATTTACAACCTCTGCCACATAGGATTTAAACTGATGTGGATGAAAGAGAATAAAGAGAGAGAAATATGTTGTCTACAATCCTGTAGCCGACTGTATCACCAGAACTAAGGAAAACATTAAAAGATTGTGTGTTATCTACAATCATGTAGTTGACTGTGTCACCACAACCCATTGTATGAGCTGTCTTTAGTGCTATCTACAGGTGATATGAATAGTTGTTATAGACAGCAGCTGTCTGTACCATTGTACATGCCCTTATTATCTAACATTGATTTCCACGTGGCTAGCAGGGTGGCTCGCGCATTTACGCGACTAGATTTGCCTCAAATTTCGTAGTATGAAATGGTTTAGAATATCTTTTACATATTTGTTTGGCTATTTAGATTTTAATATACATTGGAAATGGTAATAGAAGGTTGATGTTTTACATTTCCCAGGAACGAAATTGAAGTACGAGCTTTGATCGCAGAAAATCATTGAGCGTAAAACCTTGTTGGGGGTCTTAGAAATGTAATTGTAAAATATATTTTCACTAATTTTTTAATGACAAATATGTTAATAATGTATTTCAGATGACCAATCCAAACACTTTTCTGTATATCAGTAGTCAAAGTTTAAATTTTTTTATTGTGCAGATTCTATAACAATATTTGGAAACAGAGTGAAGAACTGTATGTCTTAGGATGATAATGATAAACGTCTCTCTCACTTATAGGCTTATACCCCATTAATCAATCATAATCTCTACCTTGAACATGGATGTCAGCTTATTAAGATCACGCTTGGAACGCATGAAGTTCACAGAAAATCTATAGTAATTTAATTGTTTCTTGTAAAATTAGTACGTTTGAAGTAAGAATGTACACGCAAGGTAAAGAAAGATGAAGTGACCAAGCAATTGATCCTAAGGTAATAAATTAAACAAGTATGTGCTGCTTGAAAGGAACGAGTATAGTTACCATTTTGATCTCGAGTGTAGGGTTGTTGGGATTCATGTCGAGCGCTCTCCAAATTGCAGCCTCCGCAGCCTCAAGCTCCCAAGGCTCGGCTCGGTTACGCCTCATCCAAACAGAGGCATGCTTGAGTGAAGAGAGGTTCTCTAGTCCGAAATCAAAATCACCAAGTCGATCCATAGCCTTCCGCACCTGAAAAGTTAACTTAAGGGTTTGGAGCTTTTGCATGGCTCCCTGCGCAAACACCACCTCCGTGTCACCCCAGAACCTGAATTTGAGTTTTCTTAGACACCGAAATGGATAACCACTGCCAATTATCAGCCTTTCGTCTCTGCCTTCTGTGGGTTCAAATAACACCGTTAAGTGGAGATCACCGAGAGATGGTATGCCCCCAAGGACTTGAAGGTCCTCCACTCCCAGTGTTTCTAATTTGATAGCTAGGGAGGAGAGGGACAATAGAGAGGACATCCACCTTGGCACTGTGTCGATGGTGTTACAAATGTTAATGGACCGAAGCAGTTGAGGTCCCGGAGATAAATTTTCACATCGCAAACCTAGGCCTCCACAACAGTTGGACATTACTAGGATTTCAAGACTGACCAGGTTTGATAGAGACTGGAGGAAAGATTCCTCGTCCCATTCATAGGAATTGAACTCCAGACACCTCAGCTCGGTCAGCCCGCCCAGATCATGCAGCATGGTTGGAGACGTGATACTGATGCCTAGCAATTCTTGTAGACATTTTAGATTCCCAAACCCATCCGGTAGTCTCGTCGACCAGTCAACACTCAGGTACACCAGTTGTCGTAGTTGAACAAAGGTTGATGGCAGCTCTTGTATTTTAGTCCTACTTATGTCCAGTACCTGCAAAGACTGTAGGTTCCCAATCTCTTTTGGGATCTTACTGATAGATGTCCCACGTAGATTTAAATACCTCAGGTGGAACAAATTGCAAATATCCTTACAGTGACGGTTCTCAACTCGAAGACAGCCTTGTAAATCCAATGCACGCAAGACTGGAAAGCTCAAAAGGGATGGCAACAAACTGAAAGCTTCCCTCTCCAACATAGTGAGTGACCTCACAAGTGACAAGTTCATAGTGAGTGACCTCACATGTGACAAGCTCATGGTTGACAGCTGCTTGACATCATCTTCATTGCTTGTTTGGACGGATAGTCGACGAATCTTAGTTGGTACAGTCACAGGATGCTGACCACCTAGGGTTGTCAAAAAATGCTCCTCGTTTGACAAGGACGTGATGAGATCAAGCACCATATCATGCACACGACAACTCCTTGCCTTATTATCTTTGGTAATATATACTGGTTGGATCAAGCTCTTGTTAATGAGCTCTTCCAAGTAATCCTCTCCCACTTCCTGCAATCTCTTCCCCTGTTCACTGTGGACAAAACCTTCACCTATCCATTTCCGTATCAAAGCTGCAGCAGGAATCACATCATCCTCTGGATACAAACTTAGATACAATAAACAAGTCTTTAGATGTGGAGGTAGATCATAGTAACTGATAGACAATATCCTTCTCATATTATTCACATCAAGAGTGTCATCTAGCCCAGAACCAATAGATTGACACACCTTGGACCAGTGCTTTTGAGTATTTTCCTTTCCTTTTTACTGGCCAACAGACTAGCTATCGTAATGATAGCTAGTGGTACACCACCACATTTCTTTAGAATTCTTTCAGATACTTCAGCCAATTGATTATGAGGACATTCGTCTTCAACACCAAATATTCTATCGTAGAATAATTTTCTTGAGTCAACGGTAGAAAGTGGTTCTAGTTGATAAACACCACCAACATGTTTGGCAACATCAAGAATGCGAGTTGTGGTGATTATTCTACTTCCGCATTCATTCTCAATCAAAGCATATTTGATTCGCTCCCACACAGAATTATTCCATATGTCGTCAATAACAACAAAGTACCTGTGAGGGGATACCGCAGACCATATATTAGTGAAGCTGTATGTAAGGCTTTCTTTCTTTAAGCACAATCAAGCTATATACTACCTCCGATTCCAAATGTAAGTCATTTTAGAATGTGCTATTCAAACATTTGTAGGTTTGACTATCAATATATAAAGAAATACAAAGCTTGACGACCCGAAATTGGTATTACTATATTCATCACGAAATATACCTTCATAATGTATAATTATTTTTAGAGAAACAAAATATTTTTATAGAAATTGATGAACAAAGTGTCACCTTGGAGACTGTGTCAATGGCCAAAACGACTTATATTTGGAATCAAAGTAAGTAAATTAGAACAAGGGCATCCTCATGATTTTTGATGATTATATTATCAGTATTCTGTCAACGTTAGCAGGCTTATAGAAAACCTCTGAGTCCATAGGCAAAAAGAAATCAGGATGAATGAAAATATTCCCTCTATTTCACAATATTTGTTCACAACTCACCATGCGCTCAGAAAAAGAAGCACTAAATCTAAGAAAAAAGTTATTGAGAAATGACCATACATACCCTTATTAAATGATATACTACAACCACTTAACTTCTTCCCAACCATTTAAGTAGAGGTATATAGTAGAAACATTGTAATAACTACACTCTTGATAGAAATCGAAGCAAACGGCTGACACAGCTCCGCTCAAGACCAAAAAAAAAAAATTGTTGAGCAAGGCATGTTCTTTCCCTTTAAACATGTTGAGCCCATATGTCGAAACTTATGTATGTTGTTATGCATTGTTAATTTCATAAAATGCTATGGTGTCATTTTAGAACCCTTGATACACACAATTTGTAGGTGGATATCCTTTAGCTTTGAACCCAATGGCCTTGTCAAACTAGAGTAAAAAATTAAAGTAGCTTTGGTTTATCATTAGAGACCAAGTTAATTATTTTTGTAGAAAACTACTACTTTAACCTCAACAATTATATATTTTGTGGGGAAAAATTATGGAAAACTCTTTGGGGGAATTTTAGGTTTATCACTAGAAATTGGGAAATGGTTGGAAAATGGAAATAATTTTGACTTGGGCGATTGGTGCGTGTAGATAGTTTTAGGGTTTGTGGTAGTCTCGCCTGGGTCGGTTAAGGTCTAGACCGTCATTGATACCACCATTCTTGTACAACCATAAAGTCTGTGTGGACGTACCTGGCTGAATAATTTGTTAAACTCCGGTATTTATCCCGCATAGCTATAGTTTGATAGGTTTATTTCTTTGGATGTGCGGGCGGGTGGAGGGATAGACTCTAGCATGAATGGGATTGTTGGATATAAGTAATTTCCCACACAACGTTAGGACCCTCATTGATGGATTCAACCCTTGAAACCCAATGAACAGGATGGTATTGGGGTGAGGCTTAAAAGGCCTTGTTATAATTATCTCCGTCGCACGCTATTATGTTGTGTGTCGTGGCCAACAATATGAGTTAATTTTATCTTATATGTAAAGCTTTACAAGCTATGCACAGTAAAAATACATTTGAATACATATGCCCCTGGTTATGAGCATCATGAAGAAAGGCCCCACATAGTTATATTTTTTGGTATAATTAAAAAAAAGATGTTTGGAGAAAAAATTCATTGGTGGATGCAATCCTCTTTACTTAAATTTGGACGAATATATGCTTACTCAAATTTTAGGTGGCTTACCCTCTGATTTGGTGCAAGGTGGTTTAGCATGCACTTGTTTAATTCAATTACTCCTATTTAAGCAAATTGTTTCACTTAAATGAATTTATATTGTTGTTTCTCAATTACATATAATATTTCAAATTCAAGACTTACTTTCTTGTACAACTCAACCCTATTAAGCCTTATTTGACATAGCCACCATGAATAGTAAAGTCATGTGCAGTTAAAGATTACAAATATGTAATTTAATATCATATTAGCATAGCCACCATTATTGTTATTTTCTATTTTGGAATATTATAATATTCCAAACAGAAATGAGGAAATTTGACTTTGTAATCTACATAGAATCCTCTTTAGAAAAATGTTCTAAATAGAACTAGACTGATTATACACTGTTTAATGTTTTTGAGGAAAAAGTGCATATGTGGTCCCTCAACTCTTCTCGGAGTCTAATTTTCTCGTCCCTCATCTCCAATATCATTTAAAACAATGCAAATTACATCCCTAGGCAGATATCATGGACTTTTACGCCACGTTGGCTGCCACGTCATCACCTCGACCCCATATGTCAGTCCTATGTCCTCTTTGTCATCTCTGTCTCTCTCCTTTTTTCCCCCTTTCCTTCTTCCCCATTTCCATTATTTTCTTTCATCTTCTCTTCTCCAAGCAGTCAGCATGGCAGCCAACATGGGGTCAAGTGGGGATGTGGAAGCCGGTGTGGCAAAACTACCCATGATACTTCCACAGGGACGTGATTTGCATGGTTTTGCAAGTTAGGGGACGGGTTCTACACTGTATTGGACGACGAAAAGAGTTGAGGGACCACAATAGTCTAGAACTCTATACTACACCCTCAACTATGAAATCGTGCAAATATTTAACCCCACTAACTTTTGAAACCAGATCAATTTCAACCAAAATACTAGTATTGAGAGTGGTATTGCCACACAATCTTTCTTGGTGATGTGGCGTCTAATCAGCCAATTTGTTTAGTCGGCAAACAAAATAAACAAATTGCCCTATCTATCTCTCACCACAATCTCGTCGTGATCTCTTGCACTACAACCGAGTGCTCTACCACTGTGGTACATGGGCCACCCATAAAACTAGATCCAAATTAATAAATTCAATTAGAGACATGCTAAACTCATAATCAAGTTTGTCAACTTAAATGGCAAAATCGATGTAAAAATTCGAGGCCTTATACTGTTGGAATTTACTCTTTTCCTTTGAGAGGTGCAATTTACTTGTAACAATTGCATAAAGGGCCACATACGTACCTCCTGTTTCGAAGGAAGTCTCTTAGTTCGTTGATGAGTTGTGCTTCATCGTCGATGCTACTGCGCTTGCTAAGTTGATGGAGCATGTTCTTGAAAATCTTCTCCATGTTTGGATTAAGAGACACAGAAATAAAAGCACCGCAATCGAATTGCTCCTGAAGCTTCTGATACACTACATTAGCAAGAGTTGTCTTGCCTAATCCTCCAAAACCAACAATAGAGACTATCTTTAATTGTTGTTTCGACGCCTCATCCCCTTCCATCAGCCTCTTGATTAGGCCATCGCTCATATCTTCCATGCCAACGAGCTCTGCCGCCTTTTTGTATAGAGCTGATAGGCGAAGGCTATCAATAGTTGGGCCAATAGGCTTGGCAACAACGTTATCAACCTTGTACCTAACACGCCTCTCACTAACCTCCATGATGCGACGCTTGATGCCTTTGATATTAGTGCCAATCTCGTGGTGAACATTGGCCTTGGTCAGCAGGTTGAGGCTTCTATTGATAAAGTCCCTGAAGCCATGCAGCTTCTTTGGCGCATGGGTACCAACGCGCGCCATGAAAACATCAATGGTGTCCTCGATGTCGTAGGACAGCTCCTTGACATCCCTCGCCCAAAGCTTGACCTGGATGTCTGGTGGCTGATCAATTGGCGCCTCAGAAACCTTGAGGAGGGCAGCCTGCATGCTCTCCAACTCGGCTTTGAGAAATATGATCTCGCCCCGGACACCCTTCTGCAACTCATACTCCTCTTTCAGCAAGTCGCCCATCTTGGGCAGGAGGGTGCTCATCGCCCCTGTCACGGCCTCCATGCCCGATTAATTAATTGCTCGAGCTCTCCGTGGCTGCTACCCTGCGTTATAATATGCTGCGTGGGGTGAGAGCAGGCGTGGGCGCGTGGCCGTGGCGGGGAGGAAGTTGATCGACTGGAGCGGCGAAACCATAGAGTACGTAGAGGCAGACAACGCCAGCCAATTAAGCCCGCGTGCAAAAGCAAAACCGAGACTTGCAAGAACCAAGAGCAAACGACGTGAAGCCATGGGAGAAGAGCACATACAGAAAACACAAAACAAGAACTGAAACCACCGAACCTTAGCGACGTAGCCCCATGGCGGCCGGCCAGCAAGCAAGCCAAACGACGAAGAGCAAAACGAGCTCAATCAGCTCAACCAGCCATGGCCCGGTGAGGGAGAGAATGAGTAGGTAGGAGACGGGGGAAGGCAATGAGGGAGGCAAGCAAGACGTGTCAAGCACGAGAAGGCAAAAAAGAAGCCGCCCAGTGGAGCCACTAGCACAACAGGGCTAGCAATGTAAATAAGTGCAAGCTTATATGTAAAGCAAGAAAATAAAAGAAAGAAATATCTACCTCAATCTGCCAGCCGAGAAGACTTTGGAACACAGATACGACGGCCGAGAAGACTTTGGCACACAGATGCCGAGAAGACTTTGGCACACAGATGTCGACATTTCCATCAACCTCTTGATGAGGTCATTGCTCATATCTTCCATGCCAACGAGCTCTGTCGCCTTTTTGTACAGAGCTGAAAGGCGAAGGCTATCAATAGTTGGGCCAACAGGCTTGGCATCAACAATACTGCCACTTGCTGTTTAGCTCTTTAAGATATCGATTAAAGATGGAAAATGACAGATTGAGCAAGTTGCCCAAGGTAAGTCTTGATTATATATTGTATGCCCACCGGCCTGACCATCACATTAATTCACGGAATCATGACAAGTAAGACAGGACATGCATGCATCCTGCCGCCGGCGATTATACTAAAATTGAATTTGGTTAGTTTGGGCTGTCGTCTAATGGGGACTGTCATCGACCCGGCTTCCACAAGCAACAATGACCGAGACTTTCCTTCAATTACAAGCCCAACGGTAGGGTTTCAATGCTACCACGCATCGAACAAGCTCCTAAACTTCTAGCACTACTATCGAAAAGATCTTTACAGACGGTTCAAAAATATCATCACAGATGGTTTCGTGTGCCATCTGAGTTTATGACTCAGTAATGACATAAGGTCATCACGCGAGATAAAAACCGTCAGGATGCAGACTATCGCTGCATCGGTTATTAACTCAGAACCGTCTATGATAGTTGACTATCACAGACGGTTTGTAGATAAAATCGTCTGTGAGAGATGTTGTATTACAGACGGTTTGTCCTAATAAACCGTCTGTGATATTCTTTTGTATTGCTAAATCTATTTATGTTTATCGGCTAGCCTCAGGAAATGCTAGCCATGCCATCTGAAACAAGCAGAAATACAACAAGTATATATATACATCTAATTCACATTCATTTCAGAAACAAGCGCATCCATTTCACAAATCAATTAACTCAAATGAACTAAAATTAACCATTCATGAACAAATATATACACATATGTACCATTAAGTTCAATCTGTATTGTGGAACTTCCCATCTGGATTTATGACCTCACGGTTCAAGAATGACACAAACTGTCCTCAAATGTTTATGAGCTGGCCCTGTTCCAACGTAGTTGTAGCGATGCTCGCAACCTGTCGCTAGGAAGATTAAATTCGTACATATATAAATTGATAAGTATGAAATAATTATTACAAGATCGACAAACCTGAGGATCATTGGTCATCACGAAACTGACGAATAGTGCCATGTTGTGGCAAACATAGTATCCACAG